>CATIWF010205153.1:0-10596 GCA_949630135.1 Balakata baccata
CTAACCCGTATGGTATCATCCTCATGAATTTACAAAAGGCAGCTGTTCTGAATTCAAAGCCAGCAACCTGCTCAACGAAGAATTTACATAATCTCCTCCCCACTTTTGAAGCTTCCCTTCGTAAAAATTACGGGAAAGTTATGAAAATATGGATACATTTACTAAGAAAAATGATAACGGCTGAAAACGCAAGGAGGGACGGGGAAAAAAAAAGTAACACCTCTACCTCTAAACAAAATTGGCTTTCTCCATTCATAAGAGCAGATGTAAAACCAATTTCTCAAATTCTCAGGAATAGCAAGTTGCAACTGCCCCCACATTTACATACTTGATTGCGGGAGGTCAATGAGCTAAACCTTCCCTCCCCACACCGACAATAGATTTATCAACCATAGGAACATTGTATTGTTGATACACCCTTGCTCTGTTTGCTGCCCACCATTGTTCTGCTTGTTTCTCACTGAATCGTTTTCGACTGCAAAAAGAGAAACAAATGCATGAGAGGACAATACATTAGTATCAATTAGTTATTGGAAAACTCAGTTCTCTACGCTATCCATAATCTTCCACCACTGTTAATGATCAAATGCAGATCTAGTGCAAGTAATGCAACAGATAGACCTCGAAAAAGTATGAAATCTAACCCAGAGCATGTCTGCTGAAAAACTTTGTTTCCTCACACCCCTTTCTACTTTTCTCAATATGAGGACAGGGAAGGGATTGGTACACTGGCCTAAAACCACTCCGACCCCTTACATGAACCAAATCTAATACAATGGCAACATCCTGTTTGGAGAGAATCATATTCAAGCAGGTAGCCCTACATTAATCAAAAGCAAAGGGAAGACCAAAACCCAAAGTACAGTTTTGGCCAGATTTTGTGCTTTACAGCTTTGCTGGGTGGTGGTTTAAGAGACAATGTCCTTTAGAAACACAGTTGATACTAAATGAAATATAATTAAGACCTCTTGGAGAAGGCTCTAGAGTTTCAAGAATAAACATTTATGGAAAGACAGATAATCTATGATACTTTGTGAAATACCTGAAACGAACACGCTTAAGATCTTTAGCACCTCCAGGCAAGGAAACAAGGGTAATGTACACACCCGGTTCATCTTGCTCAACCCATTCATCCCCAAGGGTGGGTTCCACTTTTGCTGTTCTGTTCTTAGTCCTAGCTGTGGTTTCCAAATGTGCTGCTTCAGAGTGATTTAACGTTTGATTATTGGCAGTGCAGGACATATTAGAAATCACCAGACTGCTTGATCCATTTGAATCTGCTTCATCGCAAGTTACAGGACCATTTAGTTGCATATTGACTACAGAAGAAACTTCCCTTGGCGGAGTGGCAGAAGAAAAATAGAAGGAGGGTGAACTGCTGGTCCTTGCTGCTCCAACAGGTAACCTTTCAGCCATGTCCTTCAACTACAAAAATGAATTATTAAAACATAAATTAAGATAATGACTCAACTATTAACCTTTTGTAAGAACGAAAAACAGAAATTTACAGCCTCTGTTATGAAACAATAATTATTTACACCTATAATCTGTTATGATCCCAGTTGCTAGGAATGAAACTTGAATCCTACATCGAAAAACTAAAGAAGTGATATGGGGTTTATATAGACTAAGGGAGAACCACATCCCAAAAGCTAGCTCAAGAGGTTGGAGAGCCCCAAGTCCATATAAACCCCACATCATTTCTTTAGTTCCCCAATGTGAGATTCAAGTCTCATACCTTGTAAGTGGAATCATAACAATCCACCGCGCTCCGCAGCCCAGCGCCCACATGGGCCAGCTGTGTATTGGGTCTTTCCTAGTTCCGGGCAAACATTACTATGCCGGCATCACTACCTACACCGCACGATTGCATTGGGAAACATGATGGATGGCTCTGCTACCATTTGATATGAACTTAAGGAGAACCACACCCCAAAAGCTAGCTCAAGAGGTTGGAGAGCCCTAAGTTCATATAAACCCCATATCACTTCCTTAGTTTTCCAAGGTGGGATTCAAGTCTCATACATTGCAAGTGGAATCATAACATAATCTTATGTTCCTATCTTGATGCAATTGATTGAATAAGCATGCATCCGCAAAAATTACATAACTAGAAACAATAAGATAGCATGATTAGACACTTGTAACCTTCACTATTATAGAACAATGAGAATTCATTTGATACTTATTAATTTGACATACTTTCCTCTGATCTGACTAATCTAAATTTATTCACACCTGACTCATGTCAACTTCTATAGCGTTGCCTATATTATCGCACATTGAAATAAGATTGCTCATTTACTTCTAGGATTTGGCACTGAAGATTGCCTATTATGTTAAAAGCAGCCATTTCAGAACCAAGGCAAGGGATTGACTTTTAGCTTACTTGAGCAGTAAGAGACTTGATTACTTCCTTTGCCGCTTTGCATTTGGAAGTCTCCTCTTCTGCCACCGCAACAGCTTCCTTCAATTGTTTGGTTGTTCTTTCAAGCTCCACTTCTTGAACTTGAGCTTTGCGAGTAAGTTCTTCAACCTACATTGAAGAGCCAGTAAGCCACAAGAGACAACTGCCCATGCAGTGTGCTTTAGCATACCTAAGAATGTGCTTGCATATTTAATGAGCGGTCACATAATCTTCAGCATGTACTTCCACTAAGACTTGAACAATGTCATCGCAACAGGTAATCCATGGAAATTGGAAACTATCAGTGGTGCTACAGCAAGATAACTATTTGCTAAAAAAAATACTCATTGTTCCACGAAGTCATATAACTCAGACAAATGTGTTTTACTTCAGCATGTGTTTTACTTCAGCTAATAACAACAAAGCTTGGCTATGTAGAGTTTCCTCGTGAGAATGGATTTCTAATGTGGACAATTAAGGGAAAGAAAATAGTTTGCAATTATTCAGGTACATGTAATTTTATTTTTGGATGTGATAGCAATGCTTCAACGTTAGATAGGTGATCTACCATCATTGAAAAATTCATGATCAGAACACATTCAAATTAACTCAATGCAACAGATATGAGGAATGTTGAAGTATGTCAGACACAATATCAGAACCCAGGTACATGTAATTTGTGAAGCACCCATATCTGATCTGATAATTCGAGTCTCAACAGGTTCTTAGAGCTGTTCCCCACAATCCCTGAACCAATGCTAACACGTTAACTTTGAATATGCAACTCATTTTGTCATGGTTGATATGTTTAGTAGCTGAATATTTCCTAAAGTCTTTGCTTGTATGCCAATTTGAACGAGGAAATAACATTTCTAAAAAATTTCTACTTGTGTTAGATAGTGACACATGCTGTTGTTAAATAAACTTGTTTAAGTATAATGATTAGCCAACAAAAGCAAATAAGAAAAAAGATAGAGACAACAAACAAAGTTAAGCAACTAACATATTTATAAGAAAAAGCAACTGGAACACAACCATAACAAATAATATATTTTAGCACTATGAGCAATAAACGCCACAAACATAATATTAGTATATATAACCGTGTCAGTAATTTCTGCAGTAGATACTAGCTGAGCTATTGATAAAGTCATTTTACACGCATATGAGCACAAACATGCATTCTGCAACTCAAAACAAAAATGAAAAGAAAAGCAAATTCTGAACAGTGATTGAAATGATTAAAGGCTGTACAGATACCTGAGCTCTTAATTTAATAACTTCTTCACTAAGATTATTGTTTGACCTTTTAGTGTCATCAATAATTTTCGGCAATGCTTGAAGAGAAAGACTTGGAGTTGGAGTTGTTGCACGAGGTGGACTAGATCGCCTTGATGTTGGTGATGTTGCTCGAGACATTATTCTTGATCCCGGAAGAGAAGCTGAGAAGAATTTTTTGGATGAGCCAAAAGATTTAGAACTATTAAATCCATTACGCTGAGAAGAATCATTTGCAGAGGGTGAAGCCTGAGAACTGTTCCAATGTAACTTTTTGTTTCTTCTCAAAGATTCACTTTCCACATCTTTAGATGATTCAATGGAATTATTTCTTCCAAGCTGTACATGGGATCTTGCATTTGAATAGTCATTGTTTTCAACTTCAATCAATCGCTGATTTATACTTCCTCTTCTGCTTAGAGAAGAATGAGATGAAGAGTCTGTTTCAGTTGCCCTCCTAAGTTTGCCAAAACATTGATCACAGACACGATAAGGTTTGTTTGGATTTGGAGCCATAGAAGCCTTAAGATACTTTTTACTACTACAAGAATGGCAAAAAACAAGTCCGCAATTGTAACAGTTATGCCGTTTTCTTTTGAAATTAAACAGAAGGCGGCAACCAGAACACATGGATTGATCAATACCAGATACCCACTTATGCAGACAGATAGCTGCAGTAAAACTAGAGCCACAAACAACACTTTTAACCTGTTTGTCCTTCAAAGCTTCAACAATTGTTGGGTAATTCCTATCATCTGTATCACCATGACCTAATCGTCCACTTGCACCTTTTCCCCAGGTGTAAACTTCAGTTCTTGAAGTTAAAACTGCTACATGATATGCACCACAAGCTAACTCTTCAACAAAATTGTTTGCAAGCTTTCCCTCAACACGAACAGGGAGCTTGCCATCAGCTTGAGGATTCCCAAGTTGACCATACACAGGGCTTCCCATTGTGTAAACATGGCCTGTAGTTGTCAAAGCAACAGTAATGCTATGCCCGCAAGCAACTTGACAGAAGTTGGGTTCAACTAGAGCAGCAACACAAGTGGGCACCAGTCTTGGTTCTTTATCACCATGCCCAAGACGACCTTTATCTCCATCTCCCCAGGTAAATAACTTTCCTGAAGAGCAATTGCTGGAACTTGAAGAGCCTACCATGACTTCAACAACTGCAGCAGTGTGCCAGACACCACAGGCTGCTCGCACAGTACGAAGGCCTTTGAGGGACTCCACTTCCCTGGGTATTGAAACACTTTTGCGGTCCCCATGACCTAAAACGCCAAAAGTTCCATCCCCAAAAGTAAACAATTGTCCAGAAGAGGTAACAACAGCTGTTTGCCATGGTCCACATGAAACTGATGAGACATGTATCCCCTCAAGAGGTCCATTTATCTTTTTTGGAACCCAATTAGCAGCTTCATTTTTATATCCAAGAAGCCCAAAATTGTAAGCACCACCGCCCCATATGTGTAAATCACCAGAAAGTGTTACTGCACAAGAATGGTACTCTCCACAGGCCACAAGTTCAACATTGATATTTTTGAGACCATCCACAAGCTTTGGATGCAAGACATCAGAATCAACACCATGCCCAAGTCTGCCTCCAAGTTCCTCACCCCAGGAGAAAACCTCTCCCTGTTTTGTTACTAAAGCTGCATGTCGGCGACCACAAGCTATAGTCTGAACATCCAACAGGACTGCAGATTCCAAAGCTTTTGGAACAAGAGAATCAGTCCTAACACCAGAACCTCCAAACCCATGCACTCCCCCACCAAGAACACCATCTCCAGTGCCTTCTCCCCAAATGTAGACATCCCCCAATGCATCACTTTCATCATGACCAGAGCCTTGACTTGATGTGCTAATGGCACTTGATAAACTGACCCTAAAGGCATCCACATTCATACCCTTTAAACGTCCATTTATTGCGTCAGAGCCTCCTGATGACATAGAATGAACTGAGTCACAAGCAGATTCAGACGGGCACAAAACCTTGGGAGCCACAGCATACAATTCCATATCAGATAGCCCCTTTTCTAAACCAGCTTTAGGAGGACTATCATACGGAGTACGAAGACGTAAAGGATCCATGTCATCCTACAGCAACAACAAAGAAAAATCCTATATAATATATATAGCAATTAAGAGCAAGAAGAGATGAAGGGACAAAGAAGAATACCTTCTGTGAACTGTCACCACTACCAAATGTGGAGCTCAAAGGAGAACTCCTTTGGGTATGTGCTCTAGGACTGGTAGCTTCGGATGAGATTCCATCACTTTTAGATTCTGCTCTCCCTTTCCTAAGATGGTTGCGTAATATTAGCGCTTTTAGAGCAGTAATCCAGACTTCAGCTTCATCTTTGTCCTTGCAAATCTGGTTGGGATATGTTTGAATCAATAAAAGAACATTTTCAGAAGATAAAATTGGGATTTGCAATTTAGAAAGGTTTATCATCAGTTGTAATCAATTGCGGAAGATGACTGTTCAAGATTTCAAACACAGCATAATTTCAGAAACAGATAAAATAGCCATACGAAATTATTTGCCTACCAGATCTAACGACCTATCACTATATATAAGAGAAAATGACTGGTATTCCTTCTCTGGCCGAGGATATCTCTGAAATATTGGCTGCAGTAAGCAAAACTATGAATAATCAGTTATATCATAATTCTCTTTCAACAGAAAATATAACATCTATTACATATAAGATATAGGTACAGGAATGAACACTTTACCTGCCACATAATTTCTATTGCTATTTCTGATGTGGCTACACAACCATGTAAAAGACATTGTATAACAATGCCAATAAAAGTGATGCTGTATTATACACCATATAGCTATTGAGCTTCTCTTTATGAAGCACACAACTTTCTAAAGATCGTACAAGCATGCAACAAAGTGCAAATTAAAAGTTTTAAATGCAACTTTACTTTATAAAAATAACATGCATAAAGTGTTCTGTAACCATTTTATACTTAAAGCGCATAATATGATCCAATTCATCCATAGGAACTTCACATCTGCAAACATGCACCTCTAGCATATAAAGTTAAATGCAGAAAAGCAAGATGTTAAGCCAATCATCCGAAAACCAAAGTGAATTGTGCTACTGTGTTATCATTGCTTAAAATAAGCAACATGAGTAAATTGCCAATTAAGGCACATGATATATACCTAATTCTTATGCTGCAAACTTGCAAGAATGAAAATATTTTTAACCCCCTTCTGATGATTTTAACACAGGATGTAGCTTCTAAAATTGCAATAAACCTCAATACAGAAGAGAGAGAGAGACTTACAGTGCGCTGCCCAGATATAATTCTAGAGACATGGCTTAGTTTAAGATGCTTCTCCTCTTTTCCTGATAACCAAACTAGAGCAGATTCATCCTGAAAAGAAATGAGATAGAACATCTAAAACCTAGTAGAAATAAAATCACAGTTCCAGCTGCATCATACAACATAAGGATAAAATATATTTACAATAGCTGATTTCTTCAAATAAAGCAGGAGGTGTGAGAAACAGAATGCCCAAGCAAAATCACATGATGTAGATAGAAATATCACTAGATACCATGGAAAATAGCACTGCAGGATCCAAAAAAAGCTTTTAAAAAAAAGACTCACTACAAATTAGACTAGATTTAGAGCAAGCAATCTACAAATTACACTTTGGCACGAGCAAAAAAAGGTAGTTATTTGCAGTTGCAAGCCAATTTTTCTTTGTTTTACAGTTTACACTATGGCACAAGCAACACATTTACAACGAATTGATAAACCATGTCACTTCTTAAAGATTCTCAACATCGCATGATAAACTTTAAATGTATAAAAGAAATATAAAAAAAACCAAACTAAACCAAATAATCCCTCACAACATATGTTACAACCGGTACAGTAAAGAAATACAAATTAATCCAGAAGCATAAAGTAAACTGTAGATCTTTGCAAAAGAAAAAGAACTGCAGATCCAATCTACTAGAAAATGAAATAGAACCTTCGTTAACTTCTTAACCAATGAAATACATATAAATACACAAATACATACACACACACACACATACACTCAGATGCTATATCCTTGATCCAGCATCATTGCAGTTTTGCCTCAAATGAACGAGAAAAATGGGAAAAGCAAACATGCATCACATATAATCTTACATTTGCCAGTCTGAAGGGGCAAAATTTTGGTTTTCCTCTTCGTCCATACTTGAGCAACTGTGCTCCTTTTTTAAGAGCAGTGATGGCCTGCAGTAAAGAATGACCGAAAACCTAAATTAGAAAAATTATGTAGACTCAACTTTTAGATGTAAAAAACAAAACATGAAGATGTTAAGCCTCAGCTGCTGCAATGAATGATCAAAATATGCTCTTCTCCGTATTGCACTTTTATTTTCATGAACATTAATAAGTTCGAACCAATTTCCACATTGCATTTTTATTTTCATATTGCACTCTTCTCCATATGCATCATGAACTTTAAACCAACACAATCAATCTCTATATTCAAATCAATTTAATAAGATTCATATTTGATTAGTTTTATCAAGAACTTCAACTAGATCATGTTAAGGAGTCTAAATATGAATTGTCAATAATTACCTACAACACAAAAAACGTCTGATTATTAATTGCAATAAGAAACTTAACGAAGAAAAATCAAAATGGTGATCACGTTAAGCTAACTCATTCTCAAAATCTGTCAACCGTAATTTTAAGTTGAAATGATATATGATATAATCAGAATAATTGAGTCACACCACAATATCTCACCGCATTGCAAACTTACAAGCCAAATATGACACTGAATAACACATCAAACCTTGGTTTTTTTTTTTTTGTTAAAAAAAATCAAATTTATTCGTATATTAGCAAATCTTCCACTCAACGTAGACACTGACATACATCTACAAAATGCAAACATACAAACAAGCAACCAAATAGATTCAACTTTAAAGCATAATAAATGTCAAAAGAGAGGATAAATTACCAACTCGATGTCTCTCTCCACCGGACCTGGTCTCGACTGTTCGGCAGCAGTCATTTTCTCCACTCGCAACATCAACAATTCTCTTTCCCTGACAAAAGCCTACCTGTTGCAACGCCTCATACGCCTGCAAACACACATTGCTTCATTTAACACCACCAAACCCTAATCACTAACTCTTTCTCAGTTCAGCTACACTCCACATCAGATTCTTTTATTCTTTGGTGTTTCGGAAGCATCGAAAACCATGGGGTAAAGAATCAGATTGCAGAGCGGCAATTGTTTAAGCAATCAAACTGAAAATTGATCCAATTTGGAAGAGAGCTGTCTGTTGGCTGTAAGATTCGAGGATTTAAATCGGAAAAAACTAGGAGTAGAGACCGAAAGAGGACTTAAAAATTAGAATGCGTCTGGAAGCAAAACGACGAAAGAAAAGGAGTACTGTGCGTGATGTGTTCGAAGGATTCTGATGACGCCAAGTCGGCTCAAGGTTTCTAACATGAGGAGAAAATGCGGGAAAATGGAGGAAAGTGAGAGAAAATTAGCGGCGGAGTGAGACGCGGAGCTGGTGCATAGATACAGTGAGAGAGAGAGAGAGAGAGAGAATCTAATGAGAGAGAGTTAGTGAAAATGATAGATTTTGATTATATTTAATTGAAGACTTCCAGTCAACGCTACTGTTGACTATCATGCACTGTTTATGAGGTCCAAAAGCCAATTATGTGTTGCCACGTAGCGACGTGAGGAACAAAAAATGCAAAATTTTTGTTTTCTGTCAGGGATGGATTAGCATTAATATGTGATAATGATGATTTATAATTACCAGAAAAGAAAACATGTAAGTAGTTTTCTGAAATTGATATAAAATTTATATATTAATCGTAGGTATTATCATTTTAATTATATAAAAATGATTATATATATATATTTTTCAAATTGAAATTATTTTTCATTAATTTAAAAATCTTACCTAAAAAACTCAGTTGGAGTATGTTTGTAGTTTTTATATTTGATTTTAATTTAAAAATCTTACCTAAAAAACTCAGTTGGAGTATGCTTGTAGTTTTTATAAGTCACCGTTTGGATTGAGAGAATTTAAAATTTGTGAATTTTATAAAATTTACGAATTGTAAAATTTATGAATTCTGATAATTCTATCATTTAGTTTGATTATAAAATTTATAAATTGATGATATAATTTTTGTTATGTTCATATTTGGTTCAATGGCTATAATATATAGATTTAATAATTAATTTTTATTTTTATTAAATATTGATAATTTATTATTAATTAAGCATATATAATCAATTTCACTATATACTTAAAAATTTTAAAAATAAAATTGGTTATTTTGAGAATTAAAAATAACAAAATAAAGTTATTATATATTATAATATTTAATTATGTTATTAAAAATATATTTTATTTATAATTTAATTCATAATAAAGCAATTAGTTGAAATTAAAAAAAAATTAATTTTTATTTTTTTTGAATTATGGATAATTTTAAAATATTATTAATTTATTATGCACAACTTTAGAATAAAAAAAATATAGTAATAATTTTTTATGGATTAGAATTTATAAATTTTGAACTTTCCTAACTAAGAGGCGAATGAGAAATTTTTTAAAATTTATACATTTTAATATTTTTTAAATAACTAAACAATATATTTAATATAAATTTATAAATTATTTAAAATTTTTGAATCTAAATATTGGAAGTTAATTTATCTTTTCCCTATTTTTCTTCTTTTTGTCGAAAATGACTATCAAATGTGCAAGTTCAATTTTGCTCGGTCAAACAGAGGCCTTGTTCATAGAGTGTAGTTCTGGATTTGGGTTGTACTAACTTTTAGCCTATGCCTACTGGGCTCTTCATGAAAAGGCCCTATTCAGCAATTATGAATTAGG
>CATIWF010205215.1:0-80782 GCA_949630135.1 Balakata baccata
AATTAAGTTAAATTTAATTAACAAATATTAATAACTCATATATTTTAAAATTTTTTTAACTTAATTATTTATTACTTTATGTATTTTTCAATTAATTTTTATTAAATTTTACTTAAAAAATTAATTTTTTTAAATAATTAAGTGGGCCACCTGGCGGTGCGCCAAGTGGCGCGCGCTGCCACGTGGCCCCACCCACCCCACCTCTTCTGCACGCTCGCCGGTCCAACTGGTGCACCGCACCACAAACTTAGAAATAATTTCGAAACCACCTTAAATCTGTAAATTTCGGTAAAAAAACACCAAAATTGTAATTAGTATTTTTATTTACCATTAATTAAGAAATATCCCAAAATATGAAGGGAGAGGAATATTTTCCTCTCTTAACTTTCTCACCAAATTGGAAAAAAAAATATATATACGTTTGGAAGGAAAATGTTACTATTCAACATAAAATTACCTTTTTATCCTTTAAACAATTCTAATCCTTCAGTTTATTCTATAAAAATAAAGGGTAAAATAGTAAATATATAATATTATTCTCTTTCCTCTCCCATCTTATTTTACTTCAATCCAAACATAAAAAATGAAAATTAATTTTATTTTATTTTCTCTCCCTCATTATTTTACTCTAATCTAAACATAAGAAAGGAAAATAAAAAAATAAAATAAAATTTATTTTTGCTCCTTATTTTTCCCTTCCCCCAAACAAAGTGTAATTGATTTAGTTTCAAAGGCTAAGTACGCTTTTTAAATTCATTTAATATCATTGATTAATCAATTAACTATTTATAAATAAATATAATAAATAAAGAATTCTTAGTTAGATTATCAATTCAATAGTTATTTATATAATTTATATAAATTTTCTAAAAGTAATTTTGACTATTATATAAATTATACGTGTTATTTAATATATATATATATATATAAGTATGTTTAAATTATTTAATTTCTATCAATTTTAATCAGAAAATAAATATATATTATAACATAATTTTTGCATTTATATTTTAAAATAAAAAATATATATAAATAAATAAAAAATATTATTTATTAAATTAATAATTATAAGTATGAACATTATATTATATTTAAGAATATAATTATCTATTAATTTAAATTATCAATATTACTCTTTAAAACATATTATTATGTATGAAATATGTTTTATATAAGTTATTATTATATTTTATTATGTGTGAAATTATTTTTAGAAAATTTTATATAAACTGGTTCACTCCAATTGAATCTTAGATCTTTAATATGCTATTTTGTTTTGGTTTCGTTGACCGAATCGGATTTGATGAACTTGGTTTTTCGTTTTATGCCATTTTTTCCCCCTTGAAATTTCACTTGTTGGTGAAGGCCTTTATAATGGGTTTGCTTGATATATTATAGGGAATTTATGCTTAATTGATATTTTCTTTTAGCCCTTTATATCTTGGTTCTTGATAATTATAGCTATTCAATTTTCCATTAATACAACTTTGCGGAGCTCTATTAATATTTATATGTTATATAAAAATGTTTACAGTGTTTTATAAAAGTTCTTTATGGTTTGTATTTATGTTAATAATTCTTCATTTATCATTAATTAATAATTACTTAGAACTATTATCTAATGGTTTTATTATCGATTTTTTTTTCTCTTTCTATATTAAAATTATGCATATGTATTTTTAATTATATTCTTTTATGAGATTGTATTATATATAATGTTTTTGTTATAATGATTTGCTGCATTAACTATTAAATACTTTTTTCTTCCGAGACAATGCTGATTTGTGGACAAATCTTTATTCAATTTCATAATTATATCGAATCATCTCAAATTTCAAATTAAAAAAAATTATTATTTATTCTATAAAGTTTGATATAATAATATATTATTACTTTTCTGAAATTTAAAAATTATACAATTTATTTCTGATTTATTTCTATTAAATTATTTAGTCATTCTGTTAAATTTTGAAATATTTATCGTTAATAAAAAATTATATTTTTTTATTGTTAAAAAATATAACAATAGGATGTATTAATAGAATATAATAAATTATAGAGATAAACAGTAATTTTTCTAATTAAAAATTGTTTCATTCATGGGTTAGTTCTGGTTCTTGATAAATGAATTTTATTAACGGTATTCTAATAATATAAACTGTAATACTTTAATTTTTTAAAAATAATTTTAGTTATAAAATAAAAATTAAAATAATTTTATATTATAAATAATTTTGGAGGTAATAATATATTATCATATACAGTCGTTCAAATTGAGCCGACTCTTCGGTTAGTGCAAACCCAACCAACTGCCTAACATTTCCAAATTGCACTAAATACCGCCCATTGTATGGAAGCCGAACATTAATCCAAATAATAAATTTCTAGTCAAAATCGTCTCCCCTTAGTGTTCGTTATGGCCTCAACATCCGATCCATCAATCCGGTGAGCTTCGCTTTGTACATATTTCTGAATTCCTTTCATAAGATCCTTAAATCTAATGCTTAATTTTTCATCCAAAAGAAAAAAAAATGTAATGCTTAATTTATATATGAATGCATTTCAAGGGAGCCTGGTGTTAGAAAGCAGAACAATGGACCCCCATTCAAGTTCTTGGTTCCTCTTGTCTATGCTCCCATTCTTCCTCTCAGTAAGTTTTTTCTTTTTTTTTTTTTTTCTTATATTGGTTTTGGGAGTTCACTGTTCTAATTTATTGTGGGGGTGGGTGGTGTATGCGATTTTCAGTTCGGATCTCGCTGCGCAGAAATCCGGTTGTGAGGGACCGTTTGTTTACGGCTGTGTTGGCTGGTGCTTTTGCTCATGGCTTTTACTTGGTGTATCCTTTTTTTTTTTCCAACTTCTTCTTGTTGGGTTATAACGAAATTTGATTCCCTTATAATGCAATATGATTTTCACTTGTTTGTGTTGAATAATTGATTATCTTATGAATGTGGCTGTGCAATCATACTGTCATATATTCTTCCTTCTTGTTGTTTTTCCCTTTAGATTGAGCTCATTTTGGTTTTTAAAAATTATAGATTCTTATTCCATTTTTCTGACGCCTAGTTGTTGTGGGCTGTGCTACTTGATATTCCTTATATGAAAGTCCACCTTCCGAACCAGTTTTTATTTTATGAAACAATTTTGCATGCATTGCATTGCTTCAAAATTGAAACCAGTTCAAAACTAAAATGCTCTACAAAAAAGACAAAGAAAGCTCCTTTGATCATGCTAATGGAAGTAGAGGGAAGAATGAGATAGGGTCAGGCTTTTTTGAGAACAGTCATTAAATGTTTGAGGTTGGCGCAGGATATTATATGCTGTAGAATGTACATAGGATTTTTATAAATTGCTGAAAATAGAGTTTGCCCATGATTTATATCAGTCTAGACTTTGATACATAAGTTGATGCTGAATGGGAACTTATGCAGTTAAATTCTAGAGATTTGGATGTATTCTGGGTTTCATTTCAAGGTTGTGAAAGGGAGCATGATATGATTTTGGGATTTGTTTATTTTATGATTTAAGGTGAAAATTTTCCAAGTATTTGGTCAATACTAAACAAGAAGGTTTTATTGGATGTTTTCTTGTTTATATGACTCTTTGTATATTTGTTACTGGTTGTGGAATTTCCTGTTTCAGTCACATTTTTGGATTGTAGTATCAAGTTTACTCATAGTCTTCTATTGTTATGGGTATATCATTGTTTAAAACTCCCCTTATTGCGGGCTCTGAAGCAAATTTTGCTGTGAAAAACCTGAAGCAAATTTTGGTGTGAAAAACCCTCTCTTTTTACAGCAAGGAGGTTAGATGTCCAGAGGTTATGGCCTGAACCTGTATATTAATCAAGGACCACTTTCTAGAGGCTTGTCTTTCATTGTATAAATATTTCCTTAGTGACATCGAGAGGTTCAGCAGTCTTCCATGGCCTCATTGTAAAGTCACTATGCATGTCTTTCCGGCTTTTATATTTAACTAGCTTGGCCTAGTAATTTGCAAAGTTGATACTTAACTGGAAATTCTATTAAATTTTCTGTAATATGTAGAAGCTTATAAATCAGTAAATCTGTAGGCACTTGGCAGTAGGTACAACTTATAGATTAGGTATCAAGGGTCAAGATAATTATATGATACACATCAACAACAAATTAGGCTTATTCAAAGATTGGAAATGGCTCAAATTCCTAATCATATGCATATTTCCTTTTTCCATATGTCAATTGCAAAAAATTTTGAAGAGTTTGATAGATCCCCCATTTGTGTTACATATGAGGCGCAACAAGAGGGAGAGTAAGGAGGGTAATATGGGAAAAGGCAATTAGTTAGTTACTGAGGAGGAGCAATATAAATAGTAGATTCAAGTATGAGATAGGCATGCTGTTAGTTATGGCAGGAGTTTTGGGAGTAGAGAATACTCTAGAAGATTGTAATCTTTCTTGTTCTTGTTTACAGTTGAAAAAGAGTTCTTTTTCCTTTAATTGACCTCTGTTTCGTTGTGATTCATTGTTTGTTGTTGCGAGTTCTATCATAGTTATGAGAAAATCAAAATCAAGTGTAAATGCTGATGGGTCAAGAGTGATATTTTACTATAGAATTTAATAATGTGGTTACATAGTTATGTTGCCGCTGAAGTTGGGTCTTGGATAATATAATTTCAAAATAATCCTACCCTTAATGCATGTTTTTGTTAAGTGGCTACTTTTAAAACTTCAAACTATTGTCTTATAACTACAAGCAAAAACCTTATGAGTGCACAATGTAATGGCCGTCTATATTGGTTGGACACAGGTTTAGGTACCCGACACGGGTACATACCTAGAGGTCCAACTCCTTGTTTTTTAAAATTTAGGGTGCGTGGGTATAGCTAAAAAGTACCCAAAATCTAAGAAACAAGGATACGGATATGGCCACAAGGACACGATACGGCGGGACACGAGGACACGACAAATTCTAAAAAACTAGGACACGGACAAGGCTAGGACACGGCATAATAAAATAATAAAAAAATCATCTTTACAAATATTGTCCTTAAAAAAGCAATTTAAATAAATAAAAAACAAGTGTTCAAACATTGTTCTTACAAATATTCAAAATAACCATAATGATTAAACATAAGTAATACAAAAACTAAATAAAAGTGACAATTATAGAACCAGCAAAGAAACAGCAAAATGACAATCATAAAACCAGCAATGAAACAGCAAAATAACAACCTATTCGGGTAAAGTAACCAGCAAAAGTAAATCAACAAAATGACCAGCAAAATGACAACCTATTTATACATTTATTTTCTTTTTAGTAGGTACTAGATTGTCAAATGCTCCGGCAACTTTCCAATCTTTGATGAAGTTTGTCTTGATTTTCTTTGATGACATTCTCATTTACAGTGTCATTGAGAAAGAATATACGGAACATTTGAGGTTGGTCTTGCAATAGCTCCAACAAAATTCTTTGGTAGCCAATAAGAAGAAATGTGAGATTGGAAATCAGAATTGGTTTATTAGGACATGTTATATCCGAGAAGGGGGTGTCCGCAGATCCATCTAAGATCAAGGCTATGCAAGAATGGCCAAGTCCGAGAACTATCATTGAGTTAAGAGGGGTTTTGGGACTGACGAGGTACTATAGAAAATTTGTTAAGGGTTATGGAGACATTGCTTGGCCCCTTACTAAACAACTTAAGAAAGATAAGTTTGCTTGGACTCTAGCGGCTGAAGAGGCATTTCAACAACTTCAACAGGCCATGGTTTCTAAACCGGTGCTTGCTATGCCGGATTTTATTAAGTAATTTATCATTGAAGCTGACTCTTCGGGTTATGCCTTAGGCGCGGTACTTATACAGCAACAGCGTCCAATCTCCTATTTCAGCCAAGTTCTTAGATAGCAGGCTCGGTTGAAATCAGTTTATAAGAAGGAGCTTATGGCGATTGTCTTGGCAGTCCTTAAGTGGCGGCATTATCTTATAGGACGCAATTTTTTGGTATGGACTGATCAGCAAAGTCTTAAGTATTTGTTAGAGCAAAGAGTGGTGGGTCATGAGTATCAAAGGTGGGTTAGCAAGCTAATGGGCTGCAACTTTGAAATTCAGTACAAACCTGGGGATCCAATCGTGTAGCAGATGCTTTGTCCTGGAAGAAAGAGTTGGTAGAGTGTCAAAATTTATTAGTGCCAAATTGGCGAGATTGGAACTGTCTCAAGGAAGAAATAGAGACTGATTCCTTCCTGCAAAAGCTCAAAACAGAAATAGAAAGTAACGAAGTTCAGCATGCTGGGTACTCGGTTCAGAAGGGTTGTTATTCTACAAGGGGTGGCTGGTAATTCCTGAAAACTCATCTTTTATTGCATTGATTTTTCAGGAATACCATGCTTCTCCATTGGAGGGCATTCGGGTGAAGTTAAAACTTACAAGCGGATCGCTGCTGAGTTGTTTTAGGTTGGAATTCAACATGATATAGCCACTAGAGTTGCTGCTTGTGATGTTTTTCAACGACATAAACATCCTACTTCTTCCCTAGCTGGTTTGCTTCAACCAATTCCCTTGCCTTCTCATGTTTGGGAAGAAGTGACCATGGATTTCATTGACAGTTTGCCAAAATCCGAAGGGATAAGTGTTATTTGGGTGGTGATTGATAGACTTTCAAAATATGCCCATTTTATGGCCTTGAAGCATCCGTACACCGGCCCTTTGGTGGCTGAATGTTTTACCCGTGAGGTAATTCAGCTACGTGGTCTGCCCTCCTCCATTATCATTGACATAGCTCGCATTTTTATGAGTATTTTTTGGTGGGAACTCTTCAAATTGCAAGGCACAGTAGCGCAATACAGCCTACCATCCTCAGTCGGACGGGCAATCCAAGGTAGCTAATTGCTGTCTTGAAACTTATCTCTGCTGTTTTGCTTCGGAAAGACCAAAGAAGTGGCTCAAATGGCTATCTTGGGTTGAATACTGGTATAATACAGCTTGTCATATGACAATTGGGTGCAACCCCTTTAAGGCCCTTTATGGTCACGACCCACCACCCCTGCTTTGCTACAACCAGCAATACACTGTCGTCTCTGCTGTAGATCAGCTCCTCCTTGAAAGAGATCCAGTCCTAGATGATTTGAGGATGCATCTTTTACGTGCCCAGTAGCGAATGAAAAGGCAGGCAGATTTACACTGGTGGGATGAGGAATTTAATGTGGGGGATCGTGTGTTTTTGAAGCTCAGACTATATCGGCAGTCTTCCCTGGTCAGCCGTAACAACCAGAAGTTGGCTGCAAGGTATTATGGCCCTTATTCAGTGTTGGAACAGGTTGTTAAGGTGGCTTATCGCCTCGAATTGCCTTCTTCCTCCACCATCCATCCAGTCTTTCACGTCTCTCAATTGTGCCTGGCCAAGGGAGATGCCTTCCACCTTGCTGCCATCTCACCTTAATGATGACTTGGAGATGCTGGTTGAGCTCAGTGAGCTGGTTGGGGCTCGAGCTAAGCCAAAAGGACAGCCCAGTGCTTTGGAAGTTCTGCTTCCTTGGAAGGGGTTGCCACCATGTGAGGGTACTTGGGAAGATTTTTACTTGATAGCTCATCAATTTCCAGACTTCCACCTTGAGGACAAGGTGCTTTCTTTGGGGGGGAGTATTGATAAACACCCTATACGTTTCACCAACACTAGAAAGAAGGGTTTAGGTAAGGTGGTGAAGGGTACTGAGTAAGTATGGTAGGTTATATTCTAGAATAAGTTTGTTATGAGCTGTTAGGGTAATTCTGAGAATTAGGCTGAAGTTTGTTACATGGGAAAAAGGGAAAGTTGGCTGTAAGAACAATATGGGTTTTTGGGTAGGATTATCTTGAATGTACCTTGTTCATTTCTCACTTGTAGGGGAGAACAAGCCTCTCAAAAGCTTGTATCCATTTCATTCAGTTCAATATATACCATTGGAGAAGATTGTTTCTCCTTGAATTTCCATTGCTGTGTTGATTCATTGCTTTTGTTGTTTAGTTCTTATCAGATGTCTTTACGGAGTTTCACTTTACTGCTTGAGTGATTGCATAAAAATAAAATGCAATACAATACATGATTGAGATCACAGTCATGCATATGTTAATTGCACTTTGATACTTGAAATGCTGTGAAATTATTTGTTCATTTTCAAAATGCTGGTGAATAATTAGTTTCTCCTTCTACTGTCTTCTAAGTTTTTTGTTGCATTTCCTTGATAAATATGTATAGAACAGATCTATATGACATTGAGAGCAAGTGATTTTGGTAGGGGATTGAGGAGGTCCAGTTTGTTGTTTCCTGCTGCATCTTTCATTGGTTTATGAATCAAATAGCAGCCTGGTATTTATATCATTTTGAATTATTTACGAGAATCTGATTTTGTATTCTTTATCAGTTTTATTATGGAAAGTTGACAGCATTCAACAATTGTAATTTTTGAAAGAAATAATCACCAAGGAGGAAGCTTTTTTGTTAAAGCGTAAATGGCATGTTAGAGAAAAAGAAAAAAGTTATTAGTAGGTTTTAACTTCTGTTGAGGCTGGAATAATTGCTTTGTATCCTTAATGAAACTAATTTCTAACTGTTATAAACATTTAGGTGCAATCTATAGGCTTCATATGAATATGTTTAATTGGTGGGGCGTATAATTTAAGTCTTTGTTTGAGACATTAGGAGTGCAGTTATTGGAAAAGAAGAGGGAGAGGAGAGGTATTTTATTATGGTTGTGACTGCTTTAATTTGGCAAAGTACGTTCGTCTATTATCTGTTAAAGCTTTTTATTCTCTCTTTGTTCCAACCCCCTTGAATGATCTGCTTGTTCTACTGATAATGGGTGTTGGAAAGGTTTTTGGGGAGATTGTAGTTCATGCCTGATCTTTATGATCTATATATATATTTATTCTTGCTTTTAGTTTTGCTTCTTCCTTTCAATGAGAGCAAGTAAATTTGCCACTCTGGATTTGTGAGCGTGAGTTCTGGTTTGTTGCTATGCTTCGTTATTATCATTTTCATTTGTTTACAAATAGTCAACAGAGATTAAAACTGCATTCTTTTTTTTATCTTGTTACTAGATGTTAATTAGTTACATCATCTATCTCTAGAGGCAAAAATTTTACAGATTGCTTTTCAAAGTCATAGTTATTGAGAACAAGAATTGCCAGATCAGAAAGCAACTTTTATTAAATTGTAAATGTCAGGGAAAAAGTCTGCATTTGGTCTTTGATTTCTGAAGTGGAGAACCATGATGCCAAAGTCTGCTTTGCGCATGTTGGTGATATTAAGTTCAATTCATTAAGTTTCAGGTGCAGTTTAGGCTTTTCATTTTAATGGCCATTGTTATGTGTGCGAGTAGCTCATGACAATATACCGCAATTTTTTATTTTTCTCTTAGTTCTCCCATTTATTCAGTTCATTCTCCAGCATGGTTTTTTGGTTGACTATGTATCTTAGACATTTGACTTGTTTCCCACTTGTTCGATTTGCTTTCACTTTCACTTACTGCATTTTAGATTGATGAAGTTGCAGCATGAAATCATCTTGTGATTGCAAAATTAAATGACTGCATCTCAGTTTTCTTGTATCAAATGGATGCCATGTTTGCGCTAAGAAATTTCCCATCATTTGGTTAAGTTTACACAGGATTGCTTAAGCTCTATCAGGGGGTTAAATAGTGAGTCATGCATGGAAATTGGTAAATTTAAGAATGAAAGCCAGTGCATGTGGAGCTGGTTTCCCAGCTAAGACGGGTCATTGACCTTTGCATTGGTTTAAGGGTTATTGTTGTCTTGTTAAAAACAATCTTTCTAACTCAATAGTTGCAGCACAAATTGATAACGAAAACTGAATTTGTTGGAAAGAACTCTTAAATTTAAAAAAACAATAAATGCATTCTTGATAGGAATAGGATTGTTTCAAACCGCAAAATGAATAAGAATGCCTGTAGTTTACATTAAAAAAGTACATATATTTCTAAATCATTCAATTAGGACCTTTTCTTTTCTTTCCCATCGAATAGAGAAACAAACGGTACAAGCCAGATGACAAATCTTCAGCAATTGACGGGGTTTTACACTTTCAGGACCACTACCCTTCTCAGCAATTGCACATGTTTGTTAGACGTTTTCGGCTTTCATTATCAATGGGGCCATTTTTTTGTCGTTTTAATTCTCCTTCCCAGAAGTTGATGTACTTGGAATTCCAAGTTTGGGAATTTTTATTTCTGGTACTCCTAAGAATATTCTCAAGGCATTGGCAAGTTACAGAGCAAATATCCTGACGAAGCATATTCTTGTTTGGATACTTTTACATATATACTCCATGAATCCTTCGATCCAATTAAAAAGTGACATATTGTATTCACATAAGTGAAAATAAAATATTCAATCTAATTATATTACGCACAGATGACATGAAATAATGAGTTTTCTACCAATTTCTCCATTTAAATGATCCAAGTCTTAATCTAAATCTAAATCTAATACGATATGATTACAGAATTTACAAGTCTTACAAATTCCTCATTATGCGTAAAGCTTTTAAAAAATTACATGTAGGATAGACAAATTGTAACAATTCAGTATTTTAAATATTATTTGTAACATGAAATTCTCTCTAATTTTTATTTTATAAGATAATTTTTGAAAAACTATATAATTAAAATTTATATAGTTGGATACCATGCGTGCCCTTTTCATCTTCAGGAGGTAGGACCCTCAATGCATCACTGCATATTAAACAAGGTGTTTATGATTGATTACCTAAACCAATGGTTGCCGGCTAAAATGCTTAACCTTGACTAAATCATTAAAAAATTTGTGACGGAAATTGAGCATCATCGACGGATTCAATCATAATCTACAATTAAAATCTATTATGACATTTTGCTAAGTTTACATAGTTTCAAGGTTGATTATCTGTTCTGAGTAATCATTTATCAAACAATTTCAGTCCAAATAGTATAGAAATTGCAAACTATATATATGGCTAACTGAAAGAAGTTATAAATACATGAAGATCATCCGAATTTATTTCAGACGGGTCGGAAAAACTACCGATTGGATGGGCGATTGAAGTCGGAGGCGAGCCGAGACGCGATAGCAGAGTGATACATAACGTCGTGAAATGATGACGTGCCACTGGTCAACATCCGGAGCCGTTTGGCCTTCTCATCAGTGAAACAACCAGGAGTAAAACGAGATCTCGCCGGTTTGGTGTCGAGATCCGACTCCGATCTGCTCTCCTTTTTATCAAGGACATCTTCCGATTTACCCTCGGAGCCAATGTAGTCAGGCTCAGAGGACCAGCCAAAAAGAGGAGTCCACCAGTTGGAGGAGGAGGAGTTTTTCCGGTGGTTGGAGTCCGGTCTATGAGGGCCCGAAGCAGCACTGGCTCTGATCATGACAGAACTCGTTGGAAGAAGATTAGAAGCCATTTTTAAGATGTTGAGAGAAATTCAAAGCTTAAAGAGAGGAATTAAACTATTAAAGAGAGTGGGAAGCAAAAGGGAAAGATGAGACTATTTAAAGATGGGAAAGTGGGGAAGGGGAAAAGCAGAAAAATAGGGCAACGGATAAGATTGGACGCGTGGAGGTTCCATCAGAGGAGCGTGTGGGTTCGTTTATGCTCTTTTTTTACAGGCCATTTCCGGTTTTCTCTATTCCAATTCGGGGTGTTTGGAATTCTCGATCATTTTGAATTTTTTTATTTAATTAATTAATTTTTATAAATTATTTTTTAATATATTTTTAGAAAAAATATTTTTTTTTATCTATTGTTACTAAAATCAGTTTTTAAAATTTAAAAAATTAAAATATAAAATTTTTTCTGAAATTCAATTCCAAATAGACCTTTAAACTATAATTAATAATTTTTTTTAGAAATACTTATATTTTTAATGCTAGTTGAATAAAATAAATAGGTGATTAGATATAGTATAAATATTTTATATTAATTGGAATAAGTAATATTTTTTATTTTTTACTGTAAAATGGTAAAAGTTTTTTTTTAAAATATTTTAAATTTAAATGTACAAATGAAGTATTTTTAAAATTTAAAAATAATAGATGTATTTTTTAATGGATCTTATTAGCATGAATTTAAACTAGTAATATGGATAATCTAACTGTTTATTTTTCAACTAACGAACTCAAAATTATGGACATATTATACACTAATCGTAGTTTAGAAATTGTTGAGATTGCGGAGATCAAGTCTATTAGACTAATCTAATCACATGATAATATATATTTAATTGTTTTATTTTTATTTTCATATCAATCAATGAAAATAAAACAATTAAATACATATCACTATATAATTATATTAATTTACAGATAACGTGGTAGATCCGATCTATTTAAAAATTTATACGTCATATAACTATATAGTCATATGACCTAAATATTTTTTTTTCTTGTTTTTAGTAGGATTACGAAAAGAAGCGAAATATTTTCTCAATTGCATATTCAACTTTGAAGTTAAAACTTTTAATTACATATATTACTATAAGAATGTGATATTGATCCTATCAACTAGCTTAATTAAAATTACATGAAAATATGAGCATCAAGTCAAATTGCTAGGCATTTAAGTCAATAGGAAGATGTAACCCACACTTAACATCACCATTATTTCCGTGTCCAGCATCACAGGGAAAAACATGCCATTCAGCTACCAACTGGGCGGCCTTTTACTCATCTTTGTCCAATTAACTTGACAAACCCGTGAACCTAACTTGGGTTAAAATCCCTATCAATCTTTTTCTGCTTACCAATTGCACTTTTTTGAACTTCCCCCAAGATAAGTAGGTCCATAAGGAGAGGCTCATGACTCGTTCCAGAGAAATTCTTTGGTAATTTAGCTACATATTTTTATTTATAGATTTAATTATGTAAAAAAGTCTAAACTTTACATTTTTTTGTAATTATATCTGAATCTATTTTCGTAACAAATTTAGTTTCAATATCATTGAACCACATTCTGAATCTACCTGGTGCTGATATGAATTATCTAATCAAATTCAATCAAATGATATCAAAATAATTAGGCAATTCACGTTAGAGTCAACTAGATTCTGATTGTGGGTTAAATTTATTACGAGAATAGAAGTTCATATAATTAAACTCAAAATTTAAAAAAATTGTATATAATTATGAATTCAATTTTTTTTTTTACACAATTTAGCCTTATTTATATTAATTGATTTTAGAAGCATATGGAAAAATTTTTGTAGCACTTTATTTAACTTTTTTCAACCCTTAATTATACAATTGATATGTTCGTAATTACACAGGAATTTCTGTGCTGATTTTGACGACTCTTACATCATTCCTACTTTTCTTGCTATGCGACTCATAGGGAAATTGAACACAATTTGCATAATTGGCTGTGTTTACCATTGGATTATTGGAGTTGCCCTAGTTAAGTTCAGAACTTTACAAATTTGGCCGAGGAGGGGATTAATTTTATATATGGTTATTGAAATTTACTTTTATTAAAGTAAACTTATAAAAAAAATTTTCATCAACTTAACTATATTTTCATTTCACTAAAATTATTTTCAGTCAATTTTTTGATATATATAATTATAAATTTTATGTGGCGGCCGATGTGTCACTGAAAATTCAACTTGACGGTTGATGTATTGCTGGAAAATCGGTGTGAGTGACTTTAGTGAAATAAAAATATAGTTTAGTAATATTTTTTGGAACAAAAAAAATTTTATAATTTTACTGCAATAAGAACAAAATTCAATAACTATTGATGAAATTAACCCGAGCTATAGTGTACATCTGGAACCATGTTTATGGAAGGAAGTATTACTATGAGATTTGAGCACAAGATTTCAGCATATGAACTCAAACGCAATGAGTTTATCAGGACTACTGGAATAGCCTTCTTTTATGGTGATCAAGGTCAAGATATCCCATCAAGCACTATTGTCGCCTGCATTGAACTCCGTCATTATCTTCATCTCCGTTGAATCACTTCCATTCTTAAGGTTGAAGAAAAAGAAAGCTTCCACTTTCGAAGAGTCGGACCCGAGGAGCTCAACATGTTCAGCTGTGGTAGCAAGATATGGATACATGTATGCATACAATGAGCAATTGGCCTTTGAAAAAGTGCCGATTAATTAGGCAGGATAAATCTAAGTGATGAACACGTAACAATGAAGGATAAAACACTTGAAATCTGATTGAGATTGTTGACAAAGCATGAGATGATGGTGTTCATTTTTATTGCTGAAACTGGGTATGACTTGTGAGCTTTAGATCTTCATAACATTAAATATTAATACAAAGCTCAACAGAAATTGGACTTTGATATGTATATATTTGGGCTTTCAGGCTAACATCTGGTTTTGATATGATATGGGCTCATTGGGCTTCATTTTGCACAGGTAGAAAGTCACGGGATAGAACAGATGCATGAAAACGAAATAATTCCTAATAAAATGTTTGACTTGATGTTGCTTTGGATGATTATCGAACACGAGTAGAATTAATTCAAGGGTTGTGCGTAAGTTAGTAACACATATTGAATTTGTTAGGAAGAATTTTCAAGTTTCAATTCTACTAAACACTTTTTTAGGAAAGAGAAGAAGATTAACCGTAATTAAATTCTGAATAAAATTAGTTTCGTACTGTAAAACAATGCATATACCTATAGTTTATAAAAAAAAAAAACAAAAGAAAACATGAATAGAATCATATTTTGTTTATTCATTTTGAGAAGGGAGAGAAATCTAAGTGGTGGATGCAGTATAGTTAAAGGTAGACAATTGTCCTTTCTTAATGTTTTAAAATACATGTAATAATATATAAATTTATACAATTTTTTATATTCTGTGGTCCTAATTCTGCCACTGGAAATCTATACGTGAAAAAAAAAAAATTTAGATAGACTCAGTCTACTATATTATTTATAAACTAATTTATTTATTAATTGACATATATTTAATTATTTTAATTTTATTTATTGATATAAATACAATATTCATATATATCAGTTAATAATTATATTATATTATAAATAACACAATATTAGCAGAAGAAAATCAAAACAAAAGAGCCCCCGGTTTTGGTATTAAGTTTTAGAGGTGCCTGGTCCATGCATGTGACCACAAAATCACATGCCACAAAATGACATATGATTGGACCCATCAATGGGCGACAAATTGGGCAGTTGAAATGCAAGATTTGTGGATCCATAGCCCCTAGTAATGAGGATGTTCTTTTCATTTTGTGATTACTTCAACAAACTATTTAATTTATCTCCTATCTAATCTATTATGACCACTCATCAATGCTGAAATTAAAAAAAAAATCCCAAAAATATAAAATAATTAAACTTCCTATTCTGGTGATAGATTGTCATGGACTAATTAAATTTGAATATCCCAAATAAAAATCTACCGGATTTGACATTTGAGAATATTGGCTTTCTACTTCTAGCAAATTAAATTAAATTTGATCCAATTTTAAAAATACTGTTATTTCTCATATTATTATGCTATAAATTCTGATCCACGTAGAGTTCATCACATATGTGAAAGTGACGATAATTTTGTAAATAAAATAAGATTACACAGCTATCAAATATACGATGATATTTTTGTAAATATTTATCATCCGTTGTATGAATATTTATTAGTTTATTGAAAAATATTCATTTGTTATATAACTTCATTAATTTATTAATAAATGTATATATATATATATATTTTGTAAATTATAGATTTATTATTAGTAAACTATAACGTATAAAATGTATGTTCATTTGTTATAAATTATAGGTTCATTAATCATAAAGTAAAAATTCATTACTTTATCAAGACATGTTCATTTGTTATAAAAATATAGATCTATTATGAATAAAGTAAATATTCGTTAGTTTATTAATAAATATTCATTAGGTTATTAATAAAAAATTTATTAGTTTATTAGTAAAGGTTTATTTTATTTATTTGTATATTTAATTTAATGAATTATATATATATATATATATATTGTTTTGATATGTAGATATGTCATTGAATCCTCTTGAAAAATATGTATTATGTATTTAATTTAATGAATGCTATATTATTTTTTAAAATTTTTTTAATCCATAATATAATTTATAACTAATGAATTTGTAGTAATAAACTAATAAATTTTTACTTGATTCCTAATTAACCTTTCTCAATGAAAGAATTATGAATATTTACGAAATTGCTATCTTACGTTTGATAGTTGTGTAAATTTATTTTATTTATAAAATTGTCACCGTTTTTCACACATATAATGAATTTTAGTTTATAATATTATATGAACTAAGGTCCACAGTATAATTTGCATATTTCTGCTACACTTTTAATTCATTGCATGGAAATAAGATTTAAACGCAAATTTGGCTACTACCCATTGGCCATGAGTGGTTATATCATGGACATCGGTTTATATAGTATTATGAACCAAGAGTTTATTATACGTGTGAGAAACGGTGACAATTTTATAAATAAAACATACACGATGACAATTTTGTAAATATTCATGATCTATTTATAAGTATGTTCATTAGTTTATAGAAAAATATTCATTTGTTATAAAACTGTAAGTTAATTATGAATAAAGTAAAGATTTATTAGTTTATTAATAAATTTTTATTTCCTATAAACTATATGTTCAATATCAATAAACTATAATTTATAAACTATATGTTTATTTATTATGAACTGTAGGTTCATTGGGAATAAATAAAAATATTCATTAATTTATTGAGACAGTATTAGTTTATTATTAAATGTTTATTTCATTTATTTGTATATTTAATTTAATGAATATTATATTATTTTTTTGGTTTTGATATGTAGGTATAAATACATTAAATCCTCTTTGAAGAAACTCAAAACGCAACAGAAAATTATTTGTTATAAATTGTAGGTTCATTAAAAATAAAATAAAATTTTATTAGTTTATCAGTAAAAGTTCATTTCATTATTTTGTAAGTTCATTAGGAATAAAATAAAAATTTATTAGTTTATCAGTAAAGGTTCATTTCATTATTTTATTTATTTAATTTAATTGATATTATATTATTTTGTTGTATTTTGATTTGTATAATTTCATTAAATTTTCTTGAAGAAGATAGATTGTGTATTTAATTTAATGGATACAATATTATTTTCTTTAGTTGTTCTTTAATCTATAATATAATTTGTAAATGAACACTACCGTATTGAAAAAAAAAGGAATAAAAAAGATAAACAGAGGCATTTTCTTGTGTTATGCTATTCTTCCTTTTATATTTATTTCTTTTTTTTTTTTCCAATTTGAATGATAATGTCTTTGTTGTGGTTAAATTTGGAAAATTAAAACTAAGACTACTTGACTTTTGCACATGTGCAAACTGGACCCGGTCTATAATGCATCCTAGACCAGAGACCAGGGTCTAGGATATAATTTGCGATTGGCTATTGCCTTCTATAATTTCTCTTTTGTTAAAAAAAAATAGAGCATACAACAAATATAAAAAAAAAAATGGAAGTCTCAAGTTCAAATTTGAAAAGGAGCATTTTATCATTTAAAGTCCCGATACAATCCATATTAGTGAATAATTGAAAGAAATACAATCACAAATTAAATTAATTCAACTACCCCTTATATTATCCCCTTTATATTTATGATGTTTCTACTCAAAATAGAAAATAAAGAAAAAAAATTTTCTTGATACACACTTCCATTTTTCATATATTTTTTAGTCACACTTTAGACTTTTTGGATTGAATCATAAAATGAATATCTAAATTCAAACCACAACCTCATATACCAATTTTCAATAAAATATGAGGTGTTGAGATTCAATTTTATTTTATGATTATTTACAAACTTACATTTATAGTGGAAGTAAATAGGAATATTCCAATTGAAAAGTGATAAAAATGTGTTTTAAAATTGTAACTCCCGCTAACGGGGCTTAGAAGCTATTATGGTACATGAAAAATAAATTGGTAATTAATAGTAAGAATATAATATATATATATATATTAATAAGTTTTGAAAATATATTGGAGGTATATATAAGATGTATGTGTGGTATATTAGCCGATTTTAGCTTCAGTTTCAAGAAAATGGTGAAATAATACAATAATTATAAAAAATTAAAGCGTCACGACCATGACAAGGAAGTGTCATGATTGTGACAAACAAAAAAGTTGAATAAACATGATTGTTCAATATCGGTTGCTACAATAACTCTTTATGACCGTGAAAGGGAATATTCATGACCGTGAAAGGGAATATTCATGACCGTAAAAGGGAACATTTATGACCGTGTAAGGTCTACATAAAAGTTTTTTCACGTTTTTATTACCATTTCTTATCATCTTTTCCATCTTCAAACCTAAAGAACCCCAAGTGAGTGCTTTTTCATGGTATTTGAGTGAAATAGCACCAAACCAACAAAGAAAATAAGATTAAAGCAAAATTTAAGGAAAACATCATCTTTGGTGGGATTTTCAAGGAGAGAGAAAATTGGTGCAAGAGGGACCACAAGTTTTCTTGCATGATTAAGTGTGTATTATGTCATCAAAAGGTAAGAAAATACAAGAACTTCATCTATTTACTATGATTTATGAAGAGATTGTGTTGTTTGGTTTGAAAGCCATAGAAAAGAGGTTATGGAAGATGAAGGGTATTTGGATTTTGTATATATTTATGTTCTTTAAAATTATTAGAAGTGAGATATCATGATATTATGTTGAAAATATGCTTAATAACCATGCTTTGGGAATTATGGAATTAGATTTATGATTATACATATTTCTCATAGTTTGAGAATTGAGATATAGCTTGAGTAAATGAGAAATAATTGTGATTATATTTAGGTGATGCCTTTGAAATGTGGAAATTAACCACCAAGAAAGCTAGACAAGCTTAAATAAAGCTTGAATTTTGAGTTGGCTTCATAAAGGTAAGTACACATATGTATCTTTAATTTATTGAATAATGTAGGCACGTGATAAATGACTTGTTAAGTAACATTAGATGACAATGAATAATGCTAATTGAATTGATAGAAGGAGAATAAGTTATGTAAGATTAATGAAAAGAGAGATATATGAAAATTATATGAGAAAGACTTGAATTGGTATAAGGCATAAATTAATTAAGTAAATAGTAAAAATATGATCAAGCAATTTAAGTGTAAAAAGGTTACTGATGATAAGATCAGTAAAACGAAGTAAAAAGGAATGTGGAACATGAGTTCTTTAATATGGTTATTAGAAGTTAGAAATGATATTTATGCTTATATATTATGAGGTTATTAACCTAATTGTTTGTAAGCTAGACTTAATGTCATATTAAGTATTGATAGTTGGTAAGGAACCAGCTTTATCAAAGTACTTAAAGTGTATGGAAAATAACACAAAAAGGTATGCCTTTTACCTAAAAACTTGTAAATGTTGAGATGTATTCATAAATAGTGTTAAGCATGCTTATTCAGTAAAGTAAAGTAGTATTATGAGATATGAAAGCGTAAAATGGCATGAGTAAATATTAAAGAAGTTAATTAAGAGTGTTTGAATATGTATAAAAGTGATAAAGAGCATGAAAATGGTAAATGTGTTAAAGTGAGTACCAATGCATGTGTAAAGTTTGAGTTGTGAACTTGGTTGTGATCCCACTTTGGGTGATAATTTGAGCTGTCTTAACTTATTTATATTTGTGTTCAATAACCATAAATGATGTCTATACGTACTTAGAAATGGTTTAGAAATGAAATTTTGACAAAATTTAATCATAGACACAAGTTAGAACATTTTACAACCGGCAACACAACTATCCTGAATCTGTCATGACCATGACACTTTGATCCAGTAGCCTTCATGCCCAGGTGTCACGGCTAGCCATATTTATTATGGTTGTGATGACACTATTCACAGCACTAGTAACCTATGTTTAAATGATATTTTGGAGGATCCGACAAGGCCAGATCTATTCAAGGGACAATGGGGGCATTTGCCCTCATTAGCTAATCAAAATTTAGTAGTAATTATATAATGTATATATTTATTGCATCTATGCTAAAATTTATATTTGCCCCCACTAGTTTAATATATCAAATATTTTATTCAATTAATTAAGTTTGACTAATCAACAATCACTAGTTAATTTATTTATAGAATATATTTTTACTAAAATAAAAGAAAATAAAGTCAAATAATTTAATGTATTTTTAATATAAAAAGAAAAGAAACTTGGCATATCAAACAAGTTATAACACTATAATCATTCAATTAATGTAAATATAAAACCTTTTTATTCTTTATAATAAAGAAAAAAGACTATTTTTCTCCTTTTTAGAAAACAAAATAGCATTTTGCCATACTCAAACCCTTCTTTTTTTCAAAAACAAAATATCAATTATTACCTTCCAAATTTCTATCTAAATATTTGATCAATTCAAAATTACAAAATAAAAACAAGATAAGGAGGTTAATAAGTACATATTATTCTACTTTATTACACATTTTATTTTTATTTTTTATTTTAATTTTATAGTATTTTTATTTTGATTTCTTCAAACAGTGGTTTTGATTAATAAATACAAATGAGGTATTTGGAATTGCTGTTTAATATTCCAAAAACATATTTTGAATTTTTTTATTTAATTGACTGATTTTTTAAATTTTTTATAAACTGTTTTTCTCAAATCTGTTTCTGAAAAAAACATTTATTCAACTGTTTCTACTCAAAAACAGTTTTCAAAACTCAAAACAGTAAAAAATACAATTTTTTTTTCCAAAAAATATTTTTTCTCAACGTAATGTTGAACGAGCCCAGAGTGGTTTTATATCTGTGATAATTTTTCTTGTGGAATTTATTTGAAATATATATTTTATTATATAAATAAAAGTTTATTAAAAAATTATTATATAAATAAAAGTTTGCCCCCCATTGAAGTGAGTTTCTGGATTCTCCCCTGGGATTCGTTACATGCCAATTGTGCCTAAATGTCAAAGTATGATGTAAAGACATATGAAAGCATATTGATATGTGAACATGTATATATTATGTGAAATAAGATGGAGACATAAAAGAATGTGGTTAAAATATGAAAATACTTTAACATGAATGCTCATTTCTCTACCTGTGGGCTAGAATTATGATATATTGTATATTATTAAGGGGATTTAAGTTACTGAACTAGTTATATATTTTAGGAACAATGTGGCTTAAACTCTTGGAGCCCCCTTGATCTCAGTTATATACAGATGATATATCGTAATCAGACAAAGTGGCTTAAGCTCATGGAGTGCCCTTAATCTCATTTATATAGATATATCATGACCTGTCAAGGAGACTTAAGCTCGTGAGGTACTCTTAACGAGAAATTAGAGTGAGTAGGATAGCTTAAGCTTGTGGAACACTCCTATTCCATACCTCATATCCGGACAGTCCGAAAACAAGATTTGGGCTAGTGACAAGAATATGTAATATCAAAAAAAATTATATGTTAAAAGGATCAAGGCAGTAATTACAAAATGAAATGTATAGTGACATGATTATTAATATTACAAGAAATTGTATGTTACTCCTAGAATTGACATACGCTTGAGCCTCTGAAAGGACAATACATTGATTAACAAATGACAATAGCAAAGTAAAAGAAAAGAGGTGTGATCCACAAACCACAATAATATGCATAAAAGAAATGTGGTACATGTGTATATAACAATTGCATGAGTGGAGAATGCCCTGTTGATATTGTGACTATGTGTTTTGTATATGATTGAAAGACAAATTGATGATGATATTTATTATAAATGATGTGATTATATATTTGGTTGATTTACATATGTATACTGCTAAGTCATGTGTGACTTAGCATGTTTTCTCATGCACGTAGATCACGAAGTCAATATATATAGTCAGTGTAGCAGTTGACAGTGGAGATACATTAACCCATGCAGAGGAGACTATGCAAATCGGATCTGGGTCGACATATTCATACCATGTATTTATATATTGTTGCATTGATTCATAGGGATGTAATTAATTATGTTTGTTAACCTGTAATTATGTAAAATGATATAAAGTAAAAGAAACAAGAAAAAAAAGAATGAAAGTAGTTCAAGTAAATGTAGTTGATATGCATGAGATAAAAGATCTTATATGCCCACGATATAATATTATAAGCGATAATACAAGCAAACATGAGTTGATATTAACTAGTTCCGTATATATTTGATCAATTAGACAAATGGGTCCAAATGGTATATATATATATAGAAAATTTTATGGTTGAACATGATATAGCTACTCACTCTATAACACTTTTCTATGTATTGTGGAATATACTTGTAATATGTGAAGGGTGTTACAAAAATCATTTTTCAACTTTCTATATAATAAGGGTGTTTATTTATAATGGATATCAAGTTCAGGTTAATTTCATTTATGATTATTAAATTTTGATGTTATTATAGTAAAATTATAAAACTTTTTTCATTCCAAAAAAATGACTCAACTATATTTTCATTTCATTAAAATCATTTTCGGCTAATTTTTCGATATAGATAACTGGAAAACTGATAGAACAGCTGATGTATTGCTACAAATCTGACGTGATAGCTGACGCATCACTGAAAATCTAAAGTGAAAGCTAACATGACAGCTGATATGTCACTATAAATCTGACGTAGCAACTAACATATCACCGAAAATTAGTAAAGTGATTTTAGTAAAAAAATATATAGTTCAGTGAATTTTTTTACCAAACAAAATTTTGTAATTTTTACAACAATAAAACAAGAATTTAATAACTATCGATAAAATTAACCTCCAAAATTTTAAACTTTAACATTGAACTTATTCAAGGGTGAGATTTCGTTTGATGATTGTTCTTTTATCCAAGATTTTTTTGCCGAAAGGCTCAACTTCTTTTGACAGTTGAGGCAATTTCTAAGTTGCTTTTTCCTTAAAAAAAAATAAGGTTTTGATATGCTAAAAGAATAGAAGACGAAAATTTATTTAATATTAGTGTTTTGTTATTTCAATATTTTTTATAATATGTTTATATGATAGAAACTTAAAAAATTATAAAAATTGAAAACATAATCCTTTTTTAAATATTTTAGTTCAATATAAGAATATTTCCAATAATATTTTTTATTTTAAAAAATATTTTTAATAGAATAAATAGCATTTTAGAATATTTTTAAATATAGAAAATAAATGTTTTTTTGCAAGTTCAATGAATTTTTTATTTTTCACTTTACTTTATCTCATATAAATTAGTATTTATCAAAAAGAATAAATAATTTTTATTATGAGAAAAAACTATATTTTAAAGATATACAGTAAAAAAAGAGAATATACATAAAAAAAATTGATATGTATTAATTACAATTAAAATATATAGTGAAATTTCACTCTTAAAATATAAAGAGTTAAATTTATTATTTTTTCTAATTTTAAAAATTTTATAAAATAACTTTTTAAAATAAAAAAATTATAATCCAAATTAAAAATTCATTAGATGAGATAAGATCCTATATTTTGAAATGAAAACTTTATTACTATTAAAAAATAAGTCATACCTAACATGCTAGAGATCTAGATAAGAGTCATTATAATTTATAGAATGGCCTTTATAGGGCCGAAATCATAAGATTTTCATGACTTTAATTTTATTTATATTATTTATTCTTTTTGTAAAGTTAGAGACTTTAATTAAATTTTTGATAATGATTGTTCACTTAAATTTTTAATTATATCAGAGGTTGTCATTGAAACAGAAAAATCATACGTGGCCTAGTTAGCTGAAAATTTTATAAAATTTTCAGCTAATTCAAATTCCAGTTCCACCGTTTCCTAATTTGTCATTGAAAAAAAAAAAAAGAAAGAGATTGTTAGAGAAGCACTTTTCCTTCATCATGTGTGTCTGCGACTCTCTTCCATTCGTCCACCTACCTCTATTTGATTAGACTTCCTGCTAATACCTCGATCAACGGTTCACATAAAGGAAAGAAAAAAATAAATAAAAAAAAAGAAAATCTATTTTCTTTATAATAAATCATGATCAATAAAAATTAAGAAACTAATTTCATGTATAGTCACATAAAGTCACAATTTTTTTTATCTCATAAAAATCAATCAATTATAGTTTAGTTTTAATAAAATCATTTCAAGTAATTTTTCAGCTGGAAAAATCATGCTAGCATCTCAGTCGACATATAAAATACGTCATATCATTGTATAGGTCAAATAGAACGTCAATATACATGTTAAATAGAGCTCCGACATCCTAGTTGATATAATTTTAAATTTATAGTGCTAATATGGATGTTGAATTGTAAGCATACATTGTGCTTTATTTGACCTATAAAGTGACGTGATGTGTTTTTAAAACTTTTCTAACTGTTGACTGCTGAAAAATTACTGAAAATATTTTTAATGAAACTAAATCATAATTAAGTGATTTTTATGAGACAAAAAAAATATGACTTTACTGCAATAATACTAAAATTATTGATCATAAATGAAATTAAGCTATTTACTTTTAATTTAGATAAACAAATATTTTTTCGATCACCCATTTATAAGAGAGGTTCTGTATATATAATGTATGCAAAAACAAATTTAATATGAAATCATAATTAATTATTTTTATATATGTCTCAACTCTGAAAAGTTGTGTTTATTATATATTTTTTAAAGGATAATAATTCATTATAAATGTCAAAAATACTATACAAGTTTTATAATCAATTATATATATAATTATAGAGTAGAAATTAATTATTTTTACATAATAATATATTATTAATAAGATTTACAAATATACAAAATGTAGATGAGATAACGTATGTCTCTTTTAATTTAATTATAGATTTTTATGCAACTTAAAATTTATAAGAAAATATTTTATCATTCTTAAGATATAAGCTGAATTAATCTCAGTACCTAAATTATTGATATTTATAATTTTAAAATAAAAGTTATATTCTTTTTGAAATTTAATACAAATTTATTTTAATTGATTATGATTCATTATCTCGTGCCATAATAATCATTGATAATGTGCCGGGACATACTATTGTGTACTGCGACCTCTAGGCACATGCTGTACTTGGATACTTTTTTCTCTTTTTAACATAATGAATTATTAAACGGGAGACATTTTAGGGGTAAAATGTTTCATTGGTACTAAAATTTGGTATTTATATTAAATTAATATTAAAATTTTGAAGTTGATTTTTATATGGTATCTAGAACTTTTTTGGCATAATGATCAGCAAATCCAACGTCCATATTAGTAAATTCGGTATGCACATTAATATAAATCAATCGGAAAGATGTTTGATATTATGATTTACAAATAATTTCAAAATTTTGATACCAATTTGATTTTTTTTTAAAAAAAGATACCTGATAACTCTTTCTTCAATAGCGTTTCTGCAAGGTCGGAAGCACATGAGAATGGCTTGTCAGAGGTATTCTCGCATGGCCACTCCAACATTCATATCATAAACGAGGAGAAGAATGATTATAAGAATGGATTGAAGTATGAGAGTTAGCTTAGCTTTTAGTTAATGATCTCGAGTTCTTACATCCATTCTTTAACGCCTAGTCATGTCAAGTCATTCTTTTTTCCAGTTATAAGCTGAGTAGCAAGTTGAGTAGCAAACGCTAAATGAGCATCTCCCTAGTTAGAATGGACTTTTGCCTTCTATTCTTAGCTATTATCACACTCCCCATTAATTGTATGCGCCTTACCTACTACTGTCCTATATATTAAATATAAAGTACAGATACTGTGGTAATAGTGCTCGTCTTTAAATGACTCGAACAGTCTTTGGTCTCCAATTTTTTGTGATCATTATTGTGTTACAGATGTGTCTAAAGGCAATCACCTTAGGTATTTATTGTACACATTTATAATGACATACTTTCATTATATTGTAGTTATATCTTAAACTGATTAATGAAAGTTCGTGATATGAAACACAACATGAAAAAAATCGTGATGAGATTATTATTGTGAGATTCCTATCATATGCAATTGTGTTTGTGTCTAAATGATCCTCAGTCATATGATTAATAAGATTGAACATTGTTAATCCAAATAGACAAGCACATGTTATACTCATTGATTTAATCAAGTAGTTGATATCATAAACTATAGACATGTGATATTTAAAGTTGACATATGGATGCTTGCTAGAGTAGTCAAGTATATTAGATGACCTGTTATGAGACAATTATGTGGATTATCTATTAAAATGTCAATGATAGTCTTATCATAGCAATGGTGCAAGTATCATTAAACTTAAGGTGCTCAAAGTTATCTTAGATATTGATTCTGTACTTTAACTTCATTCCTTGTTGTCTCAAGAGAGGTCACTTATAGGGTGATAATTGGGTATAGCTTGAAGTATTCGAAGATAGTTGAGTAGCCAATAGAGGATTCACCACTCCTGATAGAAGGGAAATATGCCTGCGGCCTCTTGCTATGATCATTACTTGAAAAATTTTAGCCAAAGAGGACATGTCTTGAAGATAATCTTCAAAGGCATGTCTTATAAAGTAATGAGTCTCAATGGCAAAAACTAATATCACTTAAACTAGATGTGACGTAATCAGTCTAGTGGGAGTTGATATTTATATCATGCTTTGAATTGGGAACCTAATAGGTCATATGTATTGAAAGTGTGAAAAATGAGTAAAATGGTATTGGTTAGGATTCAAAAGTATAGGATAAAAATTTCGACCTATTAGTATTGCGATTGCAAAAAAGTTTCGTGGGTACGAAGTTGACAAAGGGCTACAGGCCCATTAGCACCGCGTACTGGTAGCGTGCCAACCAGTGTATAGGTGTGTTGGTGCTAACATGGGTGTGTCAAATGACACACTCATGTCAAAGGCTAGTAAAGCTACCAGCAACATGCCCTTGTCATTTTGACACGAGCGTGTTGGTCGATGAGGCCAGCAACGCATATCACACTATTGGTATGCTAGCAGCGCCTATAATGCCTAAAAATATGGATTTTGATTTTTGAGTGGCCTTTTAATTTGAGTAGGACTCTAAGCCTTAGGGCACTTATGGAAACACATATTCAAGGCTTTTCACACAGAAATCAAATAAGCCTCCATTAGAATTAAAAGGTTTAATTCTTCATCTTCTCTCAAGAACATATCACCTTACTAGCACTTGGTGGTTGTTCTAGCCATCATATTTGGGGCTTTCTTCTTCATTTCTTCGTGTGGATTACCGTTAGAGGCAATCTTGCACTTGGATTGTTGTGGTTTGCAACAATCTAATAAGAAAAAATTGAAGGAACAATCTAAAGAACAAAAGGTAACATCTTCATCCTTAATTAAGTTAATTGGTTTTGATGACTTAAGGTAATATCAATGTTTAAGGTTTTAAAAAATTTTATTTTTTCGTTCCCCATGGAGCTTTGCCTTGAACAAGATTGGGATTCCCTGACTCATTCCTTCATAAGGATGGGAGAAATTCCTTCCTTGTTGAGCGGGGCAGGGTGGGGATGGGAAGTATACTCCCTACCCTACGGGGATCTCCATTCCCTACCCGTGGGGACCTGATAATTATAAATATTTTTTATCTTTAATAAAAATAATATATTATAAAATACTATCTAATATATATAGATAGTGATTTTGCATAAGAGTATAACTTATACAACAAAATATAATATAATAATGTACCTATTATATTATTTAAAAAAATACATCTAATATAAATTTAAAAACACTTGAAAAATTAATATTAAAAATCAAAAAATTTGAAACATATAAGAGTATATCCCATATAATATTTAAAATAAGAAAAATGTTATTATTTGCTAAAGGCTCAAATAAATTATGTGATCAATTTCATCAATACTATATAAAAAAATTTATATTTTATATTGTTAAATTAATAAGGATTAAATTACTAATTAACTTAATTTAAATATAAATTAGCCTTCTTTTAAATTTATTTGTAAATAGAAATCTATAAAAATTATGTTATGTAAAATAATAAATTAAATTAATTAATGATAAACTATTATATAAGTAATTTATTTTATTATAAAATTGTATTTTAAATATTCTTTAGAGGTATGCAATTTTTAACAAGCGAAAATAATTTTTTTAACTTGAAAAAAATTCAACGAGAATAAGGATCCCCGCAAGGATAGGGATGAATCTGTCCCCATTTGTATGGCGAGGATGGGGACGGGGATTCCCCACTATAGCCCGCTATACTGGGGATGAGGATCATCCCCCACCCCCATCCCACCTTATTGTCATGCCTAATTAAAACCCCACATATTGGTTTTTGTCCTATTAACATGGTCTACCTTAACAGTCTCCTATTGAGACAAAATGGTAGCGCACAATTGTGATGTTTCCTTTTTATGATATGTTAGGAGATAAGGATCTGAAATAATCTCTAGTAGGAAGATCATCATTCAAGGTCTACGATGACTTGTTACTGTAGCTCCCCCAACAGTGTGTTGATCATTTATGTTCAACAGTCTATCTCTAATGATGTGTCACTATTACTGGGCTCGTCTTTTTAAGTGGGATATATTAAAATTTAAAAAATGTTGCTTTGAGAACCACTCACGGCAGTTAATGTTTCTTACACGTGTCTTCCCCTCGTTGGCTCTCTGTTATCTTTATAAATGGTGTAACTCATGCCTCTTTATTTTTGCCTCTTTTGACGATTGCTGCCCCTCCTCTTCTTTTATCTCTTTCCTATAATTTTCTCTAGTTTTTGCTTGTCTTAGCAATTTTCTAGCTTTCTTCTCACGCTTTCATCATGAATTTTTCAAGTAAGTTGTTTTCCTCCTTTTTTTTTTTTCTTCTTTTGTATTGCTTGTGAAGGTAAATTTGTTTGTTTTTATTTTCACTTTCTAGACTATTTGTTCCTTCTTCTAATTTTCTTGTATTGTGTTTGGTTCTTGAATTTTCTTTGTGTTTTCTACTAAGTTTAGTGTCTAATATTGGTAGTGATAGGGAAGCGAGAGATTATGGCAATGGTTTTGGTGGTGAGGGGATAGTTCCATTAGGTACGAGCCCTCTGTGGCTGGGAAGGATGTCGTGGCTGACGTCGTTAAGCTTTGTAATGAAGAGACTAAGTTAGTTCCTCTGTTAAGAAGAAATCAACCTAATAGGGTAGAATTGATAGATGAAGATTCTGATGGTAAGGATATTCCTTAACGATTGTCCAAGGTCTTGTAGACCTTATGACTACTCCATTAGAGACCGTTATTAAGATAGACTCTACTTCTACCTTTATTATCTCTTGAGGGTTTAAGGAGAATAAATTCCATCAAATCTAAAATTCATTAGTGGTATTTCCCTGAAATCTACGATTGATACCATATACATTGGTAATAGTGCATACTTCTAATTTGATACACATGCAAAAATTTTAGTGTCATTTAATCATTTCACCCGATATTTTAGACTTCTTCGCTTTCAAAGTGAGAAAAGATGTCAAAATCACTTGTAATAGTTTAACTTGCTTGTTAAAGATTGCTACAATATAAAGAGTGGAGCTTTATAACAATTTCTCTCGCATTCTCTCTACTTTAAATTTTTCTAGGAGGCAACTGAACAGGTTAGGGGTGGATTTCACCATTTCCAACCCCGACCTTGAAAATCTTCATACGTCCCTAACCCCGCTTCAATCCCCAATAGGGAGATTTTTTAGTCTATATCCCCAACCCCTATAAGGTCGAGGATCCTTTATCCATTGCCCTGATTTTAATCTACCAATTTTCAATTTTTTACAATTTTTAACCAAAATAAGGTGGCATGGACAAAAATTAAAGAGTTTAGTGGGTACCTAAGCATTGTCAAAACCAAAAACCAATCACTATGTTTCTGTGTTAGTAAATTTTTCATGGTTTGAGATATGAAAACACTAATTCTTTTTTTCTTTTTTTGTCTTTTTTAGTCAACTTGTGTTAGAGTTTTTAGTTAAGGTTCAATTGTTGAAGCGTAATAGTATTAGTTATGTAAGAATATTATTGAAGATGCTTATTAGAAAATATAAATAAATATTATTTATATATAAAAAATATTCGGAGCAAGGTCGGACTAGAGGACATATATACCATTCTTGTTCCATCTCTATCACAAAAAACTTCAAAGTCGGCACGGGGCATGAAAGTGAAAAAAAAAAAATGCTCCATTTAGGGCGTAGTTAGGGCAGGGCATGGTGAGGTCGGATCCAATTGTCATCCATAAAGTTCACATACATTATTGCATATGCCTCGGCTTATGTAATCTCTAGCTCTCGTTGCGCCAACCAAATAGTTCTTACAAGTATGTTTTGGCTTTGCATGGTATGTATTTGGTTGTAGCCTCAATCCACATCCAGATGTCGCCATGATCCATAATTATATATTTTTTAATTTTTATTAGTTGTCAAAATTATTGCTATAAATAAAAAAATATTAAAAATATAGTTCTCTATATCAATATATCACATAGGGATGTTATCAGTTTGGGATATAATTAAGTAGAGTCGATACATTGCTAAACTTGAGCTCAACTCAATTAAAACACTCAAAATTGAAACAATTTAAATTCGATCAAGCTTCTCTTCAGTTGTCCGAAACTTTATTTGAAAAATACTCGAGTTATTTGAACTCAACTCGATAAAACTCAATTCAACTAAAATTTTAATAAGTAATATATTCAACTCAACTTGACTTAAAATATACTCGATTAAGTTAAATCAACTCGAACTAAAAAAGGAGATTTATAGTTTTTAGGCTATTTAAATATATAATGAGTATATAAATTTAATTTAATAAAAAATATATAATGAGCATATAAATTTAATTTAATAAAAAATAAAAAAGAGTCGAGCTCGATTAAATTCGCAAATCTTACGAGTCAAGTGTTAGTAATATTCGAATTGGACTCGATAAACTACTTGATTAACTTTGATTCCAATTCAAGTATTTTTAATAGTTTAAATTCAAATTGCTTACGTAGTTTAATTTATTTATAGTTTAGCATGAAATTTTGTTAGGTGTTTTGATTTTAAAAAGAACATTAGAAGGAAAAAAAAAAGGAAAAAGAAAAAAGATAAGCGGAGGAATGTGATCCGATTAAGACTTCATCATAATTAGTCAATTACGTGTATAAGTTCCTTCTTTTATAAGTGGTTTATAATTTGGTCAAATAATGATATTTCCACTAAATATTATCAACCCATGACAAAATGCCCACCTTCCCATGCCCTCTTAATAATATATAGGGTAAATTGAAAACAAGTCTCATATCCTATTATTAATATATAGATTTTTTTTATGTCAAAATAATTCTATTATTTATTTATTAATTTTTAAATATACATATTTTTTATTTAATATAGTTAGTGAAACTGTATTTAGTAAACTTTTGATTTCTTTGATGACTAGACAATTTCTAAGCACAACAATTAATGTATAATTTTTAAATTTAAATAAAGATTTAATTTTTAAAATTTAGAAAAAAATAAAAACGATATTATTTTAAAATTTATAACATGACTCAGCTTTGTAGTTAACCCAACCTATTTTAATCTAATTTTGACAAGACCGTGCATTCTCTGTCTCTTAATAAAAATGTCAATATTTAGAAAATTTGGGAATTAAACATACTGACCGACTTATTGTTATAGTTGTTGATAATAAATAGAAACATTAAAATACTTATAAAAAACGATTGTACTGCACATAAAATTTTTTAAAAAATTCACATAAAAATATTTCAAATATATAATGTATTATATTATAATATTTGAAATTTATAATGTATTAAGTAAATATATATTATCTAAAGTGCAATATTAATTTTTTTAAAATTTGTATTTGACTGTATTTTATTATAATATGATCCTTACCATTATCATAGATTTATTATAAATTATATGGGGATATGAGATTGAATTTCAAATGACGATCCACGGTATCCCACCTCAATTCCGCCCTAAATAGGATAAACTTTTTCTCTTTTTCTATGTTCCGTCCTGTTTCCAAAATTTTTTGTATCGACAACAGTATATACATTTTCCGATCCCTACCCCAAAAATTTTATTTACATTTTAATATAATTAATAAATTTAAAAATAATAAAACAAGAATATGACATTTATTGAAAGTAAAAAAAATTATTTAAAAAATTATATAATTAGCTAATTAATTAAAATAAAAAAAATTTAAATATTGAAAAAAATAAAAATATATAATAAAAATAAGATGGGAATTTCCATAAAAAATCGGAGCAGAAACAAAAATAGGGCACATATCATAGTCAGAGATGAAAATTGAAATAAAAAAATCTATTCTGAACTGTCTTGTTGCTACTCCTAAATTGACTTTATCATTTTAAAAGAAAAATGATTAATCAATTCGTCTTACTCTTTTGCAGTCAGGGGAAAATTAAGCGGCAGTAGCTACTACCTAAGCCATTTCCGCAGCCGCCTTTTAATATTATACGAGCCATAATATCATTCGGGAAATGGACAAATGGAATAATTTATATCTTTTTTATATCAATATTTAAAAATTATTAAAATTATATTTTAAAAAAATTAAAATATCTAATTTACTCTTTAATATATACTTATTATTTAATGTTAATCTCACATAATAAAGAATTCATTTTGGAAAAACTAGATTTCCATATTGATTGCAATATTTAATATTAAAATTCTTAATTGCCATAATCACTTTCAATCACTTATTTTTCGTACAATTTCATCAAGTTTAAATGGAGCAGGATTTAAAATAATTATATTGGAAATCTTTATAAAGTCAATTATATAAAAAAAGGTATGTGCAAAATTAAAAAAAAATTACCATATAAACCAATTCTTTTTTTTAGTATATGGATTTTATATGTAATATCTGTCTGAAAATTTTAACTTCACAATTTGTTTTCAATAAAAAAAATAGTTTGTATATGTGAAATATATGCAACCAGCATGTAGAGATGTATATATAGATTTTATATGTAACAAATGTATGAATTTTATATGTAACATATATGTGAATTTTATATCTAATAAGTATAATTGCATATATTTCACATATACAAACTAACAAGTATACGAATTTTATATGTAATATATATGTAAAAATTTTAACTTGAATTTAACAATTAGTTTTAAAAAAGTGAAATAAAATGTATATGTGAAATATATGCAACAAATGTGTAGAGATATATGTAAATTTTATATGTAACATATATTGGAGAATTTAACTTAATTAATTTAAAAAATAAAAATATTAATTTATGGTCATTTTTTTTAATTCAATTTTTTCAAACCATAAAAAGCGGTGGTGAAAGAAAATTTAATTATATAGAGTTTAATTACAATAAAACTACTATTTAAGTAAAAAAGTGCAAAATTATCATGTATTTTTAAGAAAAAGTATAAAAGTCTAAAATATAAAATAGGTGTAAAAAAGTCTTTTATATAAAATATGGAGCATATGGTATACTTTCCACTACCTCTTATAGAAAAAAAAAAAAAAGACTTATATAGTTACTTAATTTTATTTATAGTTACTTAATTATATTTTATTTTATTAAAGTTATTTTGGATTAATTTTCTGATTTAGGCATCTGGAAAGTTGTCGTGACATGGAATGTTTGAGGTGGAAGCTGATGTATTACTAGAAAATGGTTTGTAGTGACTTTAGTGAAGTGAAAATATAATTCAGTAGTTTTTGTAACAAAAAAAAATTTATAATTTTATTGCGATAAAGAAAAATCCAGTGAGTATAAATAAAATTAACCATTACTTCGTTTAGTCATTTTATTTTTTAGATATTTTTTGGTTCGTTTAGTCTCATATATTTTATTTTTAATCCATTTTGTTATCTTTAAATTTTGTAAATAGCTGCATTTGGCTTTCCATGATCACTTATAAGTATATTATTCACCCTACTACTCATACAACGCTCTTACTAAGTTAATAAATAGACAGTGAAATATAATATTTTACAAAATTAATAGATGGCAAATTAGACCAAACATAAAATATGGAAAGTTACATAGATTAAAAAAATTTCTAAAAAGCAAAATTACAAAACATAACAACTACGAGGATTGTATATACCTTATAAAAAAAACTGTTAGGTCAAAATATACTAAAAGAATAAGAAATGGAATTCTATTCTTAAAACTGATATTTTAGATTTTAATATTTCTCTTTGCTATGTTAGTGCAATAGGAATTGAAATCGTCTTTTTTTGTTTGGTATGATTCTATAAATAATAAGAATAGAATTTAAAAATTAATTATTTTATATAAAAACTCTTGTTTTAGTAGTTCTATATTTTATAAATAAATGAATTAGTAATTATTTTTAACACTTTATTTTATTTTTTTAAACTATTTTATCACATATATTTTATAAAATCTGATAAATTATTATTCATCTTATTTAAATTTTAAAATAATTATTAAAAATACTACAAACTAAAAATTTAAAAATTAATTATTTTATATTCAAATATATTTTTAAATTACTAAACGTTTCATCTCAATATTTTTTCTGACTTACCGTGAGAAAAATTCCATTTAAAAAGACATTTTCGTCTCCTAATTGAATTAAATTATTAATTAAAATTAAATTGAACCTATTAATTAAAATTAAATGATTGAGTAATTAAAATTAAATTGAATTTTATGTATGAATTTGATGTCACGCATTAGAATTCGTACAAATAGTGTTACATGAATTCCATATTCCATATTTCTTTTTTCTTTTTGCTTTTTGAAGTTTCATTTTTCCAAAATTTTTCATTAATTTTATAAATAAATAGCAATAAACTAATTAATGTGATAAATATGATTTAGAGGGTAAAATGTAATTAAAAAAAACAAAAATATCAGGCTGTTAATCAAATTTGTTGATGCAAGGGTGCAATTGCTTTTTTTTTTAATTTAAAAAATTTCAATAAGATAAATTTGGATGCTTTAATTAGATTAAAAAATATTTAAAATAACAAAAATAAAATGATATTTTTAAATACTGAAAAAATATAAATAAATTAAAATGTCAGAGAATTAAAGTGTATGTCAATTTTTATTGCCATACTTAAAAGACTAATATGCAATTATAATTAGTGACTAAATTTAAAAATAAAATATTGAAATTATTAATGATATGTTTTTCTAAAAAAAAATATCACAACATGTGAGCATTTTTGTAAAAGTGAGAATTATAAAAAAGTCCTCAAATTGAAATGAGTTTATATATTTTAATAGAAAAAGAAATATTAGTGGGAAAATGATTCCAAATACCACCATAAATTAAGTAGTTGGAATCTCATTAAATTGAGTAATTGGAATTCTATTTCAAAAAAATTAAGATACCAACATAAATTTTAGAATGAAAATCCAATTTATATTTCAAAATTTGGCATACTAAATAAGCTTTTAGAGTAACTGTAAGAGAAAGAGGGCTAACGAGCAAGGGCAGAATTGTAAAAAATGAAAATATTCCTTGAAAATTAAGATTGTAGAAACATAACTTCATGTTTGGTACAGTAAAAAAAAGATAAAAAGAATTATATTTCTAAAATTAGTATTTTAGGATTCCAATATTTATTTTTGATATGTTAATATAATCAAAATTGAAATTTTATTTTCATATTTATTGTGATTACATAAATAAGAGAAATAAAATTCAAAATTAATTATTTTTCACAATCATCTTATTTTTAATAATTTTATGTTTTATAAGAAAATAAATTAGAAATTGTTTTTTAGCTCTATGTTTTATTTTTTAATAAAATCTAATTTTCAAAATTTTGATATTAAAAATGCTAAAAATTTAGTTAAATATGATTTTAAACTGAATAATTATGAATGAAAGATATTCAAAAGTTAAAAAATAATTTAAATAGTTTATTGGTTATTTATTATTTTTTTATTTCATGTTTTGATTTAATTTTTATAGAAAATAAAAAAAGCATAATTGTTAAAGTGTGTTTTACATAATTGGAATATTAAATAATTGGAATCCTATTTCAAAGAAACAAAATACCAAACTTAAATTTGGAATTGAAATCCCATTTCTCTTCTAAAATTTAGCATACAAAATATGTTCTAAATAAAATGTAAGAAATAAATAAAATCAGACAGCAAGTGTACAGTGTAAATAATAGAAATAAAATCAATCAGTCTAAGAAAAAATCATTGTTGTTAAAACTGGTCCAACCCAGTCAGTTCGACCGAAAATCTGTTCCAAACTCAGGTTGATTCGGCCTATTAATTAAGTTGGAAGTGTGTTATTTCAATAAAAAAAAAACCAGCAACTCGACTGGTTGAACTGTTATCTATTTGAACCAGTTACGGTTTGAGCGGTTTAAATGGCTACTACTAAAAAATGTGAAGAGATCAAGGTACAGCAAGAATTCGAACCCTTCACCTGAAAGAAGGGGCAAATGTAATTAAAAAATTATTCATATTATTTAAAAGAAATATATAATCACTAAAATTAATACTTGATTATTTATATTTTTCTTATGAATTATGACAAAAATTTTCAGTTAAAAATACATAAATAAATCAATTTTATTATTCATTGAACAAAAATAAAAAATATTATTATTTTGGCAAAGTATTTTTAAATATATAATAATATATTAAGTTTCACTACGAATATTATAATTATGTAAAATTATTTATTTTTATTTGAAAAATTGATACGTATTGAATAATAATTTTTAAAAATTTAAATAATATTCAAATAAATCAATTAGAATATTTTTATATATTAATCTGAATTTAATTATTTAATATTCTGAACACATTATTATACATAAAATATCTTTAATCTAATTATTTTTCATATTTTACTATATATAAAATATGTTAAATATTATATTTTGATATAATATTGAAATTTAACCGGTTTGACCTGGTTCAACTCAATTAAATCTGTAACTCTGCTTTTTCGGGTTGGTTGGCCGGTCCGGCTTTCAGAACATTGAAATCATTATTAGAAGAGGCCTTGTGTATGCATATGTAGTTGAGACGAAGGATTTTCAAGAAGAAACACAGAAACAACGCCAGTTAACTGACTGCCATAACAAGAAAGCCAAAGAAAATCTCACTAACGCTTGTTCAAGAAATGGATTCACTGCGTAACAGAGGTGTCTTTAAGGTTTCTATGTGCGGCCAAGAAGAGTTAGAGCAGCTATCAAGAGATGGCAGCCATTACAGTCTCTCTAATGCAGTTTTACCTTCTCTCGGTGCAAGAAGTAACCGCCGTGTCAAGCTCAGGAGCTTCATTATTTCCCCTTATGACCGTCGTTACAGGTCATAATACATATGTTCTTCTTCTTCATCCTGCCTGATTGATTCTTGTTTTTATCTTTTTGGTTTCAAGATTCAAGCTTTTCTTCCCTTTTTCTTCTCTTAAATATTATTTTTGGTTTTTTGAGTTTTGACTTACTATTGGGTTATTATTTATTGCATTATTTATTTTATGGGATACTGGAAAAATGTGACATTTTTCTTTTTTGATGTAAGGAAAAGTGTGACATTGAGTCTCGTGAACTTCGTTTTGTCCATTGCAACAAGCTTTGTTTTGTTGATTATTTTTGTCATATATTTTTATAAGTTTCCTGTTACTATGTTTCTGGGCTTTTTTTAAGCTTAGGGGATTTCAAAGTATGTTCTTGTCATTTTGTGTTTATTGTAAATAGTTACTTGTAAATCCTTTCAATTCTGTTTCTTGTTTGCTTGTGTTTTATCTTGGGTACCTTTTTTCTGTTGGTTTTTGGAAAAGGGACAGTTAATTTTTCCATGATTGTTCTGTAGGTTTTGATTTACTGAATCTTTGAGTGAGCTGTTGTAATCAATTTTTAGCCTTTTGTACTTGTTTGATTCATTGCTCAGAATCTTGGTAACCAATTCTTTTTTGGTCTTTTTTCTGGTTGATTAATTAATAAAATTCTATTTTTTTTTTGTTCTTCATGTGTGTTTGGAATGTAGGAATACAATTCTTATTTAAGAGATGCAAAAATCATTTTTAACTTTTTAGAATGATTTCCTTTAAAAAAAAAAAAAACACTTGTTAGAATGATTTTGTTGAATTTTCTCTGAGTGAGACCAAAAGATTGTTCCTAATTGGAGGCCTAGCAAATCTTCTGGTTTGACTACTACAGAAAACATTCTTCAGGCTCTTTTAGCATTAAAAAAAAAAATCAAAACCTTTTTCTGGTACCCATTTGTTAATTTTCTACTTCATTATGTCAAAATAGAAAGCAATGAATTACGAGGAAAAATTTCTCGGATTTTGATTTGGACTTTTTTACTAAAGAAATTTAATCACTTTAAATTTCGTTTTTTTTTTCTTTTTTTGAATTTTTGTTGCACAAGAATCTGATTGCTGCAGAAGAAGGAATGTACTAAAATTAGCCAATGCTTTCAACTACCTTTGCAGAGTATGGGAGACATTTCTTGTTGTTCTGGTCATCTATACAGCCTGGGTATCGCCATTTGAATTTGGGTTTCTTGAAAAACCAGAGGGACCACTTTCCATCGCTGATAATGTCGTGAATGGATTCTTTGCTGTGGATATTCTTCTTACCTTTTTTGTAGCTTACCTCGACAAGACTTCCTACCTACTCGTTGACGACCCAAAAAAGATTTCTTGGAAATATGTTCGATCATGGTTTGCCTTTGATGTCATCTCCACAATCCCATCAGAACTTGCCCGCAAAATCTCCCCTAAGCCCTTCCGATCATATGGCTTGTTCAACATGCTTCGACTCTGGCGTCTCCGCAGAGTTAGTGCCTTGTTTTCCAGGTCGAAAGTTTTGAACTTTTGTTGTTTGGTTCAGCTCTTAAGGCTATATTTGGATGGAGGGTAGAGAATAATAATTAATGAAAGGGTTCATTGATGATAGAAATAGGAATCGAAGGGAAAGAAAGGAGAATGATATACGATTATTTTCTATTGTTTGAGAGAGTGTAAAAGGATATGGGTAATTAATGGAAGACTAAGTATTTAAAATGATAAAAATAATTTCATTAATTTAAATAAGAAAGAAAAAGAAAGTATGATAAAGTTGTAAAATAGATAATTTTTTTTCACTTACCTCTCCTTATATCCCAAATTGAAGTGTAGCAAAAATAAGGAGAATGAAGGGAAGGGAAGGGTAAGCCTTGCCCTTCCCTTATTCCTCCATTTTTCAGGTGTCTCCCTTTCCAATCATAGGTAATTACCTTCTCTACCTCTACCTTCCGTCCAATCAATACCTAAGAAAGTTTTCATTTGTTAGTAGTAAATTCTGATTATGTGATTTGAACAGGCTGGAGAAAGATAGGAACTATAACTACTTTTGGGTTCGATGTGCCAAACTTATTTGTGTAAGTATTCAAGATAAGAATCAGTTTGATATGATTTCTCAAGTGCAATGCCTTATTAGTATTTGGATACTCTCTGTAGGTTACACTTTTTGCAGTTCACTCTGCTGGATGCTTTTACTATCTTATTGCTGCTCGCAATAAAAACCATGATAATACTTGGATTGGATCGTCGTTGGGTGATAATTTCCTGGAACAAAGTGTGTGGATTCGATATGTGACTTCAATTTACTGGTCTATTACTACTCTAACTACTGTTGGTTATGGAGATCTGCATCCTGTGAATACAAGGGAAATGATCTTTGACATCTTTTACATGCTCTTTAACCTTGGATTGACAGCATATTTGATTGGTAACATGACCAACTTGGTTGTTCACGGTACTAGCCGAACAAGAAAATTTGTGAGTAAATCATTATCATTATCATTATCTGCTGTCATTTCTTGGATTCATTTTTCACTATATTTGGTTGTTCTTGAAAATTTAAAATTCTCAGAGAGATACAATACAAGCGGCCTCAAGTTTTGCTCAGAGGAACCAACTGCCTCTTCGCTTGCAAGATCAGATGCTTGCACATCTGTGTTTGAAGTTCAGGACGGATTCAGAGGGACTGCAGCAGCAAGAGACTCTTGATACCCTTCCAAAAGCAATTCGTTCGAGCATTTCACATTATCTTTTCTACTCACTCCTGGACAAGGTGTACTTATTTCGCGGGGTTTCCAATGATCTGCTTTTCCAGCTGGTAATTCACTTGAAATTGGGGTGAATTTTGGACTTGATTTGTAATTTTGTTTATGCGCAATGATTTCTTTAATATTCACATTGGATCTTTGTTTCTGTAAATGAATTTCAAAAAGGTTTCAGAGATGAAAGCTGAGTATTTCCCCCCAAAGGAAGATGTAATTTTGCAGAACGAGGCACCAACGGACTTCTACATACTTGTCATCGGTGCTGTGGTAAAATTGGTTAACATTGTTTCCAATTAGTATTAGACATTTCAATTTAGTCAAATATATCAGATTTTGTCCTCTGATATCTGAGTTACTTGCAGGATCTATTGGTTTACAAAAATGGAGTTGAACAGGCAAGTATTAGCTGTTGAAATTCTCAAGACATTTTTATCTTTAGAGAATATAATGCAGTCTTAATGAAACTATGATGAATGGTTGCAGGTTGTTGGGCAGGCAAAAACTGGTGACCTTTGTGGTGAGATTGGGGTGCTTTGTTATAGGCCTCAACTTTTTACTGTGCGTACCAAAAGATTGAGCCAGCTACTACGGTTGAATCGTACTACTTTCTTGAATATTGTTCAGGCCAATGTTGGAGATGGGACCATTATCATGAATAATCTCCTTCAGGTAAAGCAATGCTAAATGAATTTGGTGCCATTGATATCCATCACTGGTAATCTTTTTACAGCTAAAGTTTTACAATGTTAAAAAAATAATTTATTACAATTTCTGTCATGTTGGCTTTTTAGAATATCAGAGTTGTAAGGCAGCTAATGAACATAAATTTGTAGTATTCTGTAATTGAAGAATTCACTTTAATGTTTTCACGTTTCATTCATGGTGGGGCAGCATTTGAAAGAACAAAAGGATCCAATAATGGAGGGAGTTTTGCTGGAGGCAGAGAACATGCTAGCCCGTGGTAGAATGGACCTACCACTCAGTCTCTGCTTTGCTGCTCTTAGAGGAGATGATTCCTTGATACATCAGTTATTAAAACGTGGTCTTGATCCAAATGAATCCGACAACACTGGCCGGTCAGCTCTGGTATGCGAAACTTTAACCCTTTTTTTATACATCAAATTTATATGTGATTTTATTTACAATACAGATGCTGATCTTTTTCTTGTTTTCAAAAAAAACAAAAAATTGTCAATTAGCACGTGGCAGCGTCAAAAGGAAGTGAGAACTGTGTGCTTCATTTGCTAGATTATGGAGCAGATCCTAACAGTAAAGGTAACTTCTACTCTCTTGCTAAATTTGTTATTAGGACAGCTTGCCATTTTTATTCTTCTGTCTTCTATTATATTTATATCCCTTCACATGCCTGTTTTAGTTGGATTGTTGACATGCAACAAGTTGACATGTATTCTTTATTTATATATCAATCTGAATCAGATGAAATGGATATCAGTTGACCTTCCAATACTTTTTTTCGGGAAGAGCTAGTTGATTGCCTTATCGAACGGAATACATTAATGGGAAGCATGCATTGATAAATCTCATTTCTTCATATTCTGCAAAGCAGATTAATTATTGTAATGGCAGAAATGCGTAATAGGGACCTTAAGTCATCATGATTCTTTCTTTAATTGGCAATGTCAATGATAAAGATGTCTCGTTCTGCTATTATTTAAATATGCCATGGAAAAACCTGACTCCATCTTAGCCATAATTCTCAAGTCAAAGCATCTGTTTATATCTTATCCTGACCAATTCATCGTGCTTAATTTTTCTTACAAAATTCATTTTTTAGTGCATTCTTGTATGGACATCGGTGTTTATGAGGTCAGCTAGTTAGACTTCAACAACCAGGCATTGAATACAGACAGAATCAACTTTTTTTTTAATTTCGTATCGTTATCAACTGTAACTATACTTATTACAGTTTATGAACTCTGCTACATTGTTTAGTCATTTGAATAGTTGGATGTGCATGCAGACTCGGATGGGAATGTCCCACTGTGGGAGGCGATGCTTGGTGGTCATGACGCAGTGACCAAACTGCTGATAGAAAATGGTGCAAGCATAAAATACGGAGATGTTGGACATTTTGCTTGCACTGCTGCTGAGCAAAACAACTTAAACTTGCTCAAGGAAATTGTTCAGTATGGGGGGGATGTGACATGCCCGAGGAAGAGTGGCACCACAGCCCTCCATGTTGCAGTTTGTGAAGACAACACTGAAATAGTTAGATTTTTGTTGGACCAAGGTGCTGATATCGACAAACCGGATATCCACGGTTGGACTCCGAGGGATCTCGCTGACCAACAAGGACATGAAGAAATAAAACTCATATTTGAAACTTGTATAGAGCCTAAAACTCAATCGATTGTTGCAATTCCTGAGAAGTCACAGCAGCCTGGAATTCGATATCTTGGGAGATTCACAAGCGAGCCGACTATCAGTCCTCTATCTCATGAAGGTTCATTTTCAGATAGATCATTGAGCCAAAACCGTCCGAGGCGCAGAACTAACAATTTCCATAATTCACTCTTTGGGATGATGTCAGCTGCTCACAAAGGGGAGAAGGAATTGCCATTCCCAGTTAGTCCTGCCATAGGTGTAGATAACTATGGAGCTAACCCTGCTAGAATAGTGATCAGGTGCCCTGAAAAGGGAGAAACTGCAGGGAAACTAATTCTAGTACCGAAAACGTTGCAGGAGTTGCTTGAAATTGGTACTAAGAAATTTGGGCTGTCACCTGCCAAAGTTCTGAGCAATGATAGAGCTGAAATTGAAGATATAGAGGTGATTAGAGACGGTGATCATATATTATTTGTAAGTGATCGAACGAAAGAGACTAATTCCCAAACCTTTCTTCCTGTAATAACTGATTAAACACAAGAGACTAACGGCCAAAACTGCTAAGATATTGGCGCCTTGAAATCTTTCTTTGATTTTTCTTTTTCCTGAAAGTGTTCAGTACACCGCCTTGATCCAATGTAAATATCAGAGCCTGCTACGGATCTAAAGATGGTGTCTTCTCTGTTGTTGTATTTTACAAAGCCTGTTCAATTCATAATTTTGTTCTGAATTTTTGAACAAAAGAAATTGAAAGAATGGGTTTTCTCCCGAAGAGGAAGGATTAAAGAAAGTTGAATTATTCTTGTAATGTAATGAATTTTGGTCCTGCTATAACCTTCTCCCCTCACCCTTTGCAAAAGATAATTGATAACAAATGATCATTGGATCGCTCGCTCGGACTAAATGTCATAACAAAAGACCAGTAGTTCACTTGATCAGGATATGTTATCTGATGACAAATGATGATTAGATTGCTAGCTCGGACAGAATGTGATAACCGGTAGTTCACTTAATCCGGATATGTTATATAATAACGAATGATCATTAGATCGTTCGCTTGAACTGAATGTGATAATAAAAGATCAGCAGTTCATTTGATTCGGATATGTCATAGGGATCAAATGATCTCATGAGAGGTATGAGATCAATTGATAATACATTGGGCTAACAGCTCTATATAGCACGGGATCTATGGACGTCTCTCTTGGACAAAGATTTTAGGCATTGAAAGATCCTCCAAAGAAGAGATCGTTCATATTCCACTTCCCACACAAGGAAACTAGGTATGAGCTTAGAAGTGACAGGTGAGGCACATTAAATGAGCGTACGGCTTGAGCTTAGCACGTAATGGTTTACATGAACAGTAAGCAAAATCTTACTCTGACAAAACCGGCTAAAAGTAGTTCTTAGGAATAAAATGATAAGAATTGATGAGACAACTAAGGAGAAGTAAGGCTATAAACACCCCAAATAACACAATCATGAGGTAAGCTAACTCTAAGTATTCCAACTCTATTTTCTATCCATCTTCTTCATCCTCCTCCGCTTACTAATTTAAGTATCGAAGTGGCCTCACCGGAGTCATCCAGACAGTCACAACCTTTGCTCTACTCAGTCTTGCAGGAACACAAGTTTGGAAACAGAGTTATTAATAATAATCAATCTGAATAAGAAACCACAAATTCAGTACAAAATTCTTCTGAAAATACTGAGTTTGTGTATTCTAAAAGAGAGGATTAAAGAAAATTGATTCAGTTTTGTCTTCATAATATTATAATTGCTTCCTCATTCTCCGCAGTCATCCACCGGGTGCAACTTCATCGCAAACAGAATTTCAATGCAAACACATTGATATCATTGTCTCCTCGGCATATAAGAATCAATTGTTTAACCTACTCTTTTTCTTTCTTTCATGTTTGGAATCTTTAGGTTACTCAACCTTTTTATTGAAAAATATTTAAGGTTATGGTCTTGCCTGGAAGATATTTTCATCTTTGAACTTATTATATCTAATCTTCAGCGCTCTGTAATGACCCAGTGAATTGAGGATGGTTTAGAAGGAGAGAGAAAGCAGAGAGAGGCGAGAAGCAGAAACAGAAGAAGAAAAGAGAAGCCAGAGGAAGGAGTGTCCGAGAGAAGAAATTGAGGGAAAGATAAATTTCTTAATTCATTCAATGCATACTTTACTGTTATACTATGAGATATTTAAAGAGATTAATTATTCTGGGTCAAACTTTAGAGTGTCACTCGATCTTTTGTATATAGTTCAGGATATAGTTCAGGAGCTAATTTACTCATTTGGCCAATCTTATATATATATATATATTACTTTATATTTTTCTTAACTGATCTGTGATATCAGTGCAAATCTATCTCTACAATCAGTAATCCAGCATCTCTCTTCCTAAAGGCCGACGCAATGCAACTAGCACGTTGCAATGGGGTCCATAATTCGAGGCACATCCACATTTAAAAACAAGTTAAATGAAGAGGCCGTGTAAATTGAGAGAATCTGCCACTTTTAATCCTTGCTCTATTGAATAAACACACCAAACAAACTTCAAATTGCAGCTTCCTCGGTGAGAAATATCTGCAGCTTAAAATCCAGATTGATTAGAAACAACTTCAAAATGTCTGACAACATCAACACTTGCAGGATCACAAAAGCTTAAGCATTTTCAGGCGTTCCTCATGTTCAGAATCCAGTTTTGGCGGTGTATAACAGCCATGAAGATCCTCTACTATGTATTCCTGTTAAACTTTTACAGTGAGTACTCCTAAATTGCACACAAGGGTCTTAGGGAACGAATTCACAGTGTCTGCATCGTAAGAATAGGACAGAATAGAAGTTAACAAGAGGCATTTTTTGAGATTACCTTTGTTAGCTCCCTCTTAGTAAGGATGTGGTAATGTCTCTGCCAGATCTTCTGAATGGCCATGGTGGCAGCAAGGAAACCATAAGCTATGCCCAGAATGGCAAAGATAACAACAAAAACCAGTACCAAGGCAAAGCAAGCCTCCATAGAAGCAGGAAAGCAGTCTAGAATTCCCCATCCATAGCAGCAGTTCTGGCAGCCAGCCATCCGAGGATCGTTACTATTGAGGGAAGAACAATGTAGAATGAGGCCAGAAAACCCAAGTAGCACAAAGAATGCCAGTACCCCTGGTGCATTTTAAAATAAAATATCCAAAATACAGGTTACTCAACAGCCTACTGCACTCTACAGTCAACAGCATACAAGGAATGTGAAAGTAAGTAATGTTTTCATTTTTGCATCATTAAAATATAGACAGAACGGAGTAACAAAGATAACATTGTGATATAATATGAACAAATGGACAAAACAATCAAATAAATATCACACTGACAACAGAAAGGAAAGAAATAGCTCAAGCATAACCAGGAGCAAAGCCACTACAAATAAAAATTGCTGAAAATAGGTGTCAAAGGATAATTCCCACCTTAATGGAAAGTTTCAAATGGAATTAATGCTCATGCAAGGAGACACGGGGGAGCAAATATGGCAGCAAAATTCCAGTTGGAGTTTAAATTTAGAAACAAAATGTGAAGAGGAAACATTGTCATCCATACCACCCATTAACGCCACCAAAAGAAAAAAAGTGGCCTCCATCCATTTTCTTCGCAGGGTATAAAATGTGAGATGGAAGAAAATAAGAAAAAGAAAAATAAAAACCCTTTCTCCCTGAAGCCCATAGTTATACTCTTATTTTCATTTATCTTACTTGGTAATAGAAATTTAGAACAGAACTTCCAGTTCTAGCATGGAAAATAATTAAAAAAGCAACTTCCAGAGCCATAAAAGTTACCTATACAATAATAAAATGGTATAGGATGTTTTGATAGAATTCGATCCCATCCACCACTAAATGAATTTCTAAAGGCACCATCCTTGTCCATAAGGTATGCAAAGCCACCCATTGCAGCAATTACCTGTGGACACACTTTCCTTAGATATAAAGTAAAGTTTAGAATAAAACATTCAAGATACTTCTTAAGTTCAAACCAAACAAAGTGCTCATATAAAACCAGGTAAATTTGTCTTGGACATCAAATACATTTAGGCCGTAAAGAAATGACTCTTGAATTGGTTCACATCTTTATACAACGAAAGTAAAGATTCAATTCCTCAATGTCATTTAAATTCTAAATAAATATTAAAATGTAGACAAGAAAAGCAGTTAACATGCTTGCCACTTTGTTTTTGAATTAAGAATTCCATACGATCTTAAGTTCTAACCTTGCCATGACTCACCCCCTCCCCCCCTCCCCAATACTCCTCAGGTCAAAGGAAGGTGGAAGGGGGGGCTGCTTGGTCGTTGTCATGAGAAGAAAGATCAAACATCACATAGCAAAACAATGTCCCAAATCCAAATTCACAAAAAAACAAAAAGGGAAAAAAAAGAAAAACAATAGAAATCACTCACAGTTTGCACTGCCAAAAATACAATGATAACATCTCTTGTCACAAAAAGTCTGAATTTCATTTTACGCCATGAGTTGTCCTCAAACAGTTCAACTCGAAGATGAAACTGGGCTTTGCAAGTTGTGCAATGAGAGAAAGCAAATCCTTCCTACCAAAAAACAAAGAGAACAGGAATAAAGGCTGTTATAAGATCAACATAAACACTATACTAACAACTGAAAAATGGAAATTTATCATTGGCATAGAATCACATATGATAACTCTCACCTTAACTGTGCGCCAGTGATCGAGACAAGAATGATGAACAAACTGCTGGGTGCCTTTGCACATACAAGGAGATATTAATTCATCACCTATAAAATTGAATAAACACCATTATTCAGCAAAAGCTAACAAAAGAGACATAAAACAGCAGTAAAACTTCAATAAGCAGACATTACTTCTGAGAATCAGAATCAGCACATAAGGCCAAACAAGCTGCAAGCCACATAAAGCAACTACGAGATAATCAATCTATTTAACGTATTCTCGTTCTGATCTTTAACCCCATGATCTAAAGCATGAGATTAGTTAAACAGCATATAAAATATTTGTGGGAGGTCCAATTCTACTTATCTACTGAATCAATTCCTTCATGTCATTAGTCACCTGCTCAACATAATCATCCATGAGACCGTAACCAAAAAAAAAAGGGAAAAAATTAATAAATCAACGTGAAGTAAAATTCACCAATCACCAATTGGATAAGCAAGAAAAATAGAAATAAAATTAAAATTCGTTAAGAATGTTGATAACCTGGTTCGCAATCGCTCTCGAGACATATACGACAGCAAGGAATAGAGCCATTCTCAATATCTTCTTCAGTGTTAATTACAGTCGAACTTGATGATGAATTAGCCTGGTTTTGTAGCAGAGGATCAGAGTCACTAGGATTCCCCTCTGCGCCCACTGCCTCCAGCTGCACTTCCCCTTTCATGGATAACCCCTCCTCTCTCCCCCAACCCAACACAGGTTTTCAAACCCTAAATAATATAGCACAAAATTACCAGATATCACGTCAAGCTGAATCCGAAAAAACCGAGAAAGCTGCACAGATAAATGAATAAATGGGCTGATCCTAAACATAAATTTTGAATTTTTTTTTTAAATTTAATTGGTTGATTTTTTTAATTTTATATAAATTATTATTTTTAAATTTATTTTTAAAAAAAATATTTATTTAACTGTTTTTATAAAAAAAATAATTTTTAAAATTAAAATAAAAAATATTTTTTCTAATCGCATTACAAAAAGGATCAAAGTTTAAAACTTAAAAAGAGATAAAGTCTTGCAGAATCTAGTTGTTATTATGAAATATTTGAATTTTAACATTTGGATAACGCTTTTTTGATTAATTATTTTATAAATAAATTTATAATTTATGATATTTAAATGTTTATTTTAAAGTCTGTAAATAGAGGGTTGGAGTATGAACAAAAGTAATATGAAGATATTCTTCTAATTATATTTTTTTTTCTTTATTTTTTTACTTTATTTTTTAATTTTTAGTTACTTATATTTATTTTTATAATATATTATCGGTACGTTTTTTCTCTATAAAATAATAAGGTAATTTTGTTAATAATTTTTATCTACTACAATTGATAATGGTGAATAAATTTGATAAATTATTTACATGTAAAAATAGTTTCTTATTTATCTTCAAATTCTATTATGATTGATATCTATAATCATGAAAAAGTTTTATATATCATAAACTTCTCAATCTTCATCTTCTATTATATTATATATATAATCATGATAAATTTATCTTCTCTCTTATATTTATACATTTTATATATTCATATAGTTTATGTTACATTTTATATCATATCTTATATTATTAATATTTATGTATATTACATCATTTTTAGGTTATATATTTTAGATCATTTTTATTAGTGAATTGAAACATTTGATAATATTTTAATATTTGAAAATTTTTCAATAGTCATATTGTATTAGTATTTATTATGTTGGGCTTCATTGTTTAACTTTTTATGTTGAATGACTTTAATGATTGTCAATAAGGTGATTTTTATTAACGTAAAGAGAGAATTTTATTGAAAAATAATTTAACATTAATAATTTGATATTTGATAATAATTTCATATTTCTCTCTCTTTATAATAAAATTTTAATTATAGTATTAATAATTTGATTAATGTATTTGTAAATGTGCCTTAAATATATTTAATTGGACCTAATAAATTGTAATGAGATGACCTTTAATATTTATAATTAATTGAAATTAAAATATTAAATGAGAATTATTAAGTGATTTTTATTACTCGATATGCATATATTACAATATATACATATTATGTTATAACTATGATTATTTAACATATATGTATATATTTGTTTATTTAATTAATATTTGATTATTTATTTTGTGTAATGTTAATTGTAAAACTTGCAAGAGTTTATCACTTATGATATTAATAAAAATAAATCAAGTTTATCATGAAAATTGGATACTAGAGTTTACTTAGATGCAAATAGTCTTGGTAATACTAATAAAAAAAGGAATTCAAAAATTTAATTAAGATAAGACTAAAGCCTAAATTTTTCTGCATCACCATCTTAATGAGGAATTAAAATATTATTATCTTACAGTCAAATATCCTTTTGTTCCTTAGAGCAATTTGAATATTTTTTTTTAATTGGATATGTACTTGAAGTATACCAAAATATTTGAAATAATTTAAATATTTTGTTAATTGGATATGTACCGAAAGTACATCAAAATTTAGTTGATTTATATCAAGACTCCCTGAAAGAGAAAATAAGGTATGTATTAAAGAAAATTATATATATCAAGATAATGATTTACTGATGTTGCGCATTTTTTTTTTAAAATAAAATAGTGAGAAGATTGATTCAGAGAATACCAAAAAAATAAAAAAAAATAAAGCATCAATATTATGGAAAAAAGTTTATGACAGAGAAAAAAATTTTCATTTATACTTAAATGCAATATTTTAATTTTATTTAATTTGTATATTATTTTATTTTTTTATAATTACTTATTGCAATTTATTTTTTTTTCTTTAGATATATGAACAATGAAAAAGTAATATACATAGTAGATAGTACAACGACATATATTATATTGAGAAATATAAAATATTTTCTAATTTAACTATGCTGGAAGCAAATGTTGGTATAAGCAAACTTGATAGAAAACTTTGAAAGAGCTCATATCATTTTAAGTAATTAAACAAAATTTATGTTTGATAATGTTTTATTATCAACTAAATAAAAATGAGTTTGTTAAGTTTTAAAAACATACGTCGTAACGAGTACTATATTGAGACTTGTAATAACAATAGCATAAAATATCTTTGTGTTATATCAATAGTTTCAAATGAAAAATAAATTTTGGAACGGTTGTCCACGTTATGTTCTGATTTGTACTATACCAAAATTAGTGCAATCAAAGCACATGCAATAATGAACAAGAAGTTCATTGATAGAAATATTTTTACTGTTTGGAATGACCCAACGGTTAACTATGATCCGTAGAATAATTGAGAATTCAAATGAGCATCATTTAAAGAACCGGAAGATTTTTCAATTCAATGAATTTCTATTTGCTGCTTGTTCTCAAGGCAAATTGATTATTCGACTTTCATTAATAAAAGTTAGATTAGAATCCCCTGCATTTCTGGAAAGAATTTAAGGTGATATACATGATCCCATTAATCCACCATGTTGGCCATTCAAATATTTTATGGTAATGATAGATGCATCTATACAATGATCACATGTGTGCTTATTATTAACTCGAAACCTGACATTTGCAAGATTACTTGCATGAATAATTAAATTACGTGCACAATTTTTATATTATTCAATCAAGTTTATACATTTTGATAATGTAGGTGAATTTACATCTCAAGCTTTTATTGATTATTGTATGTCAATTGAGATAACTTTTGAAAGGCCAGTTGTCTATATTTATACACAAAATGATCTTGCAGAATCATTTATTAAACGCCTCTAATTAATAGCAAGATCATTACTCATGAAAACAAAACTCCTCATCTCAACTTGGGGACATGCTATGTTGCACACAGCAACACTGATATGCATTAGACTAATATCATATCATCAGTTCTCTCCATTACAATGGGCTTATGGTCAAAAACCAAATATTTCCTATTTAAGAATTTCTAGATGTGCGGTTTATGTTCCTATTTCTCCACCACAACACACTAAAATGGGACCTTAAATAAGGTTGGAAATATATGTTAGATATGAATCTCCTTCTATAGTTAGGTATCTTGAATTGTTGACTAATAATTTATTTATAGCACGATATGCAGATTATCATTTTAATGAAACAATTTTTCCAATATTAAGGGGAGAAACAAAGCAGCTGGATCATGAAATTATGTGGAATGCATCATTTTTAATACATATAGATCTTCGTACTAATCAATGTGAGTAACAAGTACAAAAAATAATATATTTACAAAATTTGGTAAATTAATTGCCTAATGCATTTACTGACCTTAAGAGAGTGACTAAATCACATATACCAGCTGCAAATGCTCATGCTCAAATTGATGTCCACATAGGACAATTTGCTACAGAACGTGGCAGACCAATTGGTTTTAAAGATAAAATTCCTAAAAAAAAAAACTAATCAACAAGATGATCTAATTGAGGACGCAGAAACTTCTGAAGAGTCTAATGACATAATAACAAATAAATTTTCAGAAGAAATTCAGGTACTTGAAAATGATAATAATAAATAGATTTTAATAAGTTATGTCATTACAGAAAAAAGATAGAACCGAGATAAAATAGTTGTCGACATCTTTACTTATAATATAACAATTGATATTATGGAGGAAAATAATGATTTAAAACCAAAAACAACTGAAAATTGTCAAAATAGAAGTGATTGGTCGAAATGGAAATATGCAATACAGGCTGATTTTAATTTACTTAATAAACGTGAAGTTTTTGGGCCAATAGTTAAAACACCTGAAGGTGTAAACTCATTGGATACAAATGGATATTCGTGCGAAAACGAAATGAAAATAACAAAGTTGTAAGATATAAAGCAAGAGTTGTAGCACAAAGTTTTTCATAAAAACCTGATATTGATTATGAATCTATAGTGGATGCAATAATTTTTCGATACCTCATAAATCTTGTAGTACATAAAAGATTTGATATGTGTCTTATGAATGTTGTTACGGCCTATTTATATGGTGATCTTAATAGTAATATCTATATGAAAATCTATTAAGGATTTAAAATACATAAATTGCAAAACACAAATCCTAGGATATTTATTCTTTCAAGTGACAAATATCATTATATGATCTAAGACAATTAGGATAAATGTGGTACAATTGTCTGAGTAAATACTTATTGAAAGAATGAGATAAAAATAATCATATATGCTCATATGTTTTCATAAAGAAATCGAAAATGGATTTGTTATTGTTACTGTATATGTTGATGATTTAAATATTATTAGAACTCCTGAAGAGTTTGCAAGGGTAATTGATTATTTGAAACATGAGTTTAAAATGAAAAATCTTAGAAAAACAAATTTTTGTCTTGATTTACAAATTGAGAATTTAGTTGACGGGATCTTTTTATATAGATAAAATACATCTATTGAGTACACAAATAGTTGTGAGATCACTTGATGTGAAAATAATCTTTTTCGACCTCAAGAGAATGAAGAAGAAATTCTTAGTCCTGAAGTATCATATCTTAGTACAATTTGTGCATTATTATATCTTGCTAATACTATGCAACATGATATAACATTTTCAGTAAGTCTATTGGCAAGATATAGTTCTTCTCCAATATAAAGATATTGGAATGAAGTTAAATATGTCTTTTATTATCTCCGAGAAACAATTGATTTGAGATTATTTTATTCAAATAAATCTGCATTGAAACTAATTGGTTATCCTGATACGAGATTTTTATTTGACCCACATAAAGCTCAATTCTAAACAAATTATATTTTTATAAGTGGTGAAACTATTATTTCATAGCGAGTAACAAAACAAACTTTGACTGCCATATCTTCAAATCATGTTGAAATAATTGCAATTTACAAACCAAGTCGATAATGCGTATGGTTGACACAAATGATGCAACACATTCGATCTGTTAACAAAAGAATTCTTACAGTATTATATAAAGACAATGCAATATGTATAACATAGTTAAAAGGAGGTTACATTAAACGAAACCAGACAAAACATATTTCTCATAAGTTGTTCTTCACGTATGATCTTGATAAAAGTGAACAAATTGATGTTCAACAAATTCAATCAAGTGATAATTTGGCAGATTTATTCACAAAAGTTTTACTCACTACAACATTTGAAAGATTAATGCGAGGCATTGGAATGAATCGACTTAGAAACTTGAATTGATGTCTTTATGAGGGGGAGAAAATACGAGCTGTACTTTTTTCCTTATCTAAGATTTTGTCCTACTAGATTTTCCTAACAAGATTTTTAATGAGACAGCTTCATATGCTTATTATACAAGAAATATATATTTTTTTCTTTCATTAGGTTTTTCTTCCCACTGGATTTTTCCTAGTAAGGTTTTAATGAGATATGTTCTTATTAATAGACATCCAAATAAGAGTGTTATGAAATATTTGATTTTTAAATGTTCATAACTCTCATTCGCATAATCTCTTTTTTTATTAATTGTCTGATTTTATTGTAATTTATTCACACAAATAAATTTTTAACTCATGACATTTGAATGTCCATTTCTAAGCTTATAAATAGAGATTGAAAGTATAAACAAAGGTGATATGAAGATATTCTATATTCTCTTATTCTTTTATCTTTTTATTTTATTCTTCATTTCTTAGTTACTTTTATTTATTTATTTAAAATCCAAATATGAGAAAAAGTGTCGAAAAACCCTTCAATCGTTTATCTAGGTTTTCACAATTTGGTTTGGAAATTTACCAAAAGAACTCATTTGTATCAAATCAAATTTTCTTATTTCAGATGAAAAATAGAATATACAGTAGTTACTCTTTTTATTTTTAAAATATATTATAAAGTTTATAAGATTTAGTTTCAATAATTAAAAAAAATTGTTACTTATGAATAAAATATTTCATTAATCAATTAGAATATTATGTTAATCAACTAAAAAATACCAAAAATACTCTTATTTGGTTTTTGATATATCTGAGATGTTGTTAATTTAAAAATATAATATTAAAAAAATGACAAATTTGATATTTTGGTATCAAGTTGATGACATAAAAAAAATTTATGATATTTTTTGATATTTTTAAGACAAAACGAACGTCAAATTTAATATTTTGTAATGGAAAAAATTAATATTAAATCAAATTTGAGGGATTTCATAATACATTTTAAAAAATAGAGACTAATTAGTAGATTCAATAAAATTTTAGAATTACATATATATGTGTGTGTTTGTCATTATAAAGACATGAAATGACTAACGAGATGTTTGGTTCACAAAAAAGTGAGTGGAAATGAGATTGAAATAGTGATTTCTATTATTAATGTTTGGTTAGACAAAAAATTAAGAGATCGTTTGATTCAAGGATGAGAATGGAAATGTGAATGAGAATTAGAATGAAGGGATTATTAAGGAATGTGAATGAGAATGAAATTCCATTTTTACATATTTAATTAAATTATTATATTTATATAAATATATTTATTTTGAAATGTAAATTTATTGATCAATGATAAGATTATATAATTTTTATAAAATAATATAGTTTAGATTCTAGAATTATTTACATTTAAATTATATATAAATTCTATTTATTTAAAATAATTGCACTTTTAATTTTATCATTATTAAAAAATAATATTATTAAAATTAGATATATTTCATAATGTCTTCTAACATTAATTAAGAGTCTATTAAAAAATTAAATAAAATAATTGTAATTTATATTTAGTTAATTAGACTTATTTTTATGGGAATGAAAGGGGAGAGGAAATGAGTGATTCTATTGATAGGAGAATCACATACTCATTCGCATTAATTTTTTCCATAATCAAATATTAACAATATGAATCACTAATTTTCATTTTCACCCTTTTTTTTTATAAACCAAATACCCCTAATAGGAATATGATTCCCTCATTAATAGAAATCACTCATTCTCGTCTTTTCTTATGAAATAAAAATTTTATTTCCATAGAAATCAAATATGATTAACTAAATATAAATTAAAATAAATTTTTTTAGTTTTTTAATACTCTTAATTAATGTTAAAATACATTATAAAAAAATATATAATTTTAATAATATTATTTTTTAATAATGATAAAATTAAAAGTATAGTTATTTTATATAAATAGAATTTATATATAATTTAAGTTTAAATAATTCAAAAATATAAACTATATTATTTTATAAAAATTATATTATCTTATTGTTGATTAATAAATTTACATTTCAAAATAAATATATTTATAGAAATATGATAATTTAATCAAATATGTACCAGTTGAATTTCATAATTATTTTCATTCATTAATAAAAATGAATCAAATAACATGTTAAAATCAATTATTTTCATTCTTATTCCCTTTCATTTTAATTATCATTCTCATTTTTATTTCCGCTATTAAACCAAACGCTTCCTAAATGTAGATAATATAATTTTTTTCATAGATTTATTTAGATATATAGATTTTTCATAGAATTATGTTTAAATGTTTTTTTTTTTAAATTTCTATACTGTTTGATTATTATGATACACTCGATCAAAATTAATATATAAAACAATACATTTAACTAAAATTTTTTAAATAATTCATATAATCGTTAATATAATGCCTAATTATTAAAGATATTTTGTAAATTTATAAAAAAAATATTAATATTACACGAATGAAAATATTAGAAAAAAAAATTATAGTTAGAAACATTATTGTATTTGTCTATTAGGCACCGTTTGGATTAATAAATTTTAAAAATTCATGGATTGTGAAATCCATTGATTCTAAAAATTTCATCGTTTAGTTTGACTATAAAATTCATTGATTGATAATATAATTACCCTTATACTTATGTTTGATTTAATGATCACAATCCATTGATTTAACAATTAATTTCTAATTTTATGCTTTATTAAATATTGATAATTTATTATTAATTAAACATATATAATCAATTTCATTATATACTTAAAATTTTTAAAAATATGATTGTTTATTTTAAGAGTTGAAAAAAATACAGTTATTATATGTTATAATATTTAATTACATTGCTAAAATATTTTTTATTAATAATTTAATGCATATTAACACTATATTGTGGAAAATAAAATAATAAAATAATAATAATAAAGAAATTAGTTGAAATTAAAAGAAAATTTATTTTTATTTTTTATGATTAAGAATAGTTTTGAAATATTATTAATTTATGAGGGATAATTTTGGAATAAAAAAAATTGGCAACAATTCTTTATGGATTAAAATCTATGAATCTTGAATTTTCCAATATAGGATATGATAAATCAAATTCCTAAAAAATGAAAGATTTTGGTGGACAAGAAATTTTTTAAATCTATAAATTTTAACAATTTTTAAGTAGTAAAATGATGAATTTAACATAAATTTATATATTGTGCAAAATTATTCATTTGAAATCTCTTGATCCAAGTTGAGATGTTTTGTCAAATTTCTCTAATCACTTGTCGAGAAAATTATTGGGCCTTCACCTTGATATGATCGGCTCTAATATCTACTCGGCACCCACTACATAAAGCGCACCCATCCATGTCTTTACGAGTTGTTATATTATGCATCTGAATGTATAATATTAGATACTTTAAAGGTCTATTTATACGTACAAAAGTTAAAAATTGCTAATTTTTTATATATTTATTATTTAATAACTGTATACTCGTTATTTAATAACTATAAATATATTCTTTTATAAATATAAATTCATTATTTATTTTCATGAATCAGTTTCATTTTTTCTTATATGTTTGATTATTTGCTTATAAAGTTCAAATTTATTATTTAATATTGTAGATATATTATTTGTTTCATAAATTTCTTTTATCCTTTCTTGTGTGTTTAATTATTTACTTATTAGGTTCATATTCATTATTTAATAACTGTAAATATATTATTTTATAAATGTAGATTTATTATTGGTTTTCATGAATTTCTTTTTTTTTATCTATGTTTGATTATTTGCTTAACATGTTCAGATTTATTATTTAATGAGTATATATATATTATTTTATAATTATAGATATATTCTATTATAACTTCAGATATATTATTTTAAAACTATATATATTTTTATGAATTTCTTTCATCTTTTAATCTATGTTTGATTATTACCTGAATTATCACAAATTAAACTATCACAAAGTGCATTCCCAAATAAAATATATTCATAGAATTACATAAAAACAAATTAAACAATGGAAACAGATAAGTAAGAAAATCTTAACAAAAAATGGAAAGATGGGTTAATCAATAGTAACAAATAAAATAAATAATAAAAACTAGCAAAAAAAACTGTTGAAACAAAGAGTTAGGATAAACAACCGTTAAATTCCAAAAAACTACAATTATTAAAATAATATATCTACAGTTATTAAATAATGTATTAAAAAAATCTGACATGTGTGAGCTCTCTTAAAACACCTAATATTGTACACTCAGGTACATAATATAATTTAGGAAATTTTACAAAAATGAAAAAAATGGTAAATATTTACAAAAATACTACTACTTAAAGTTTTTTTCAAAAATATCTACACAGTTTTTTTCAAAAATAACGAAAATCACGGTTTTCCCGAGGTTTACCATAAAATTAATAAAAATTGAAGTTACAAGAGTTTTATTAAATATTTACTTAAAGTTTATTCAAGTTATACTCAAGATTTACCCAATGTTTACCATAAAATTAATAAAAGTTAATGTTACACAAGATTTATTCAAAATTTACTAAGATTTACTCAAAATTTACTACAAAATTAATGCAAATTAAATTTATCAAAGATTTACTTAAAGTTTACTCAAGTTATACCACATGTTTATAAGAAAATTAATAAAAGTTCAAGTTACACAAAGTTTACTTAATATTTACCAAAACTTATATAAGAATCATTTAAGGTTTACAACAAAATTAATAAAAATTGAAGTTACAAAATGTTTATCCAAAATTTATGTTAAGGTTTACCTCAGATTTACTTAAAGTTTACTACAAAATTAATGGAAGTTGAAGTTATATAAAATTTACTAAAGATTTACCTGAGATTTACTCAAATGTTTACCTAAGGTTTACTCTACATCAACTCAATCTCCCAACTAAAAATTACTAAATATCTACATATGGTTTACCAAAATAAATAATCTTAATTAAGTTAATTATATACAAGTTTACATATTTTTTTTGGTAATTAAAATTTGTCTGAGGTTTACTTTGGTAATTAAGTTAATAAAATACAATTGTAATTAAGTTAATAAAATACAATTTTATAATTTTTTTTGTTAATTAAGTTAATTAAACAATATTAAAAATAAATAAATTTATATATAAATACAAAATGTGGCCATGCACGTTAATAAAATTTTTAATTAATATTTAAAATGTAAAAAATTATCCTTTTCTTTCTCCATTAAATGAAAAAATATAGTAATTACACAGTAAAAATTTATATTTGAAAAGAAAAATTAAAAACCGGTAAAATTAAAATTAACAAAGTTAAAGATAAAAATACAAAAAAACCACGAAAATACTTTGAAAAATTGGCTTTTCATGTCAATTCCTCTATAATTTATCTGTCTTGACCCCTTTGTCTTTCACCTGAGGTCCACGTCGTTACCATAAATAAATAATCACTATTGACTATTGATTGCTGATAGCTCCACGACTTGCCGTTTTAGCTGTTAGAAAAATGCAGTAAAGAGAACGAATTCAACAAATTTATTTTAGAGAGAAAATAAAGGAGGAAAAATAAACATTATTTTCCATCATTTTTAGGATATGTTCGAGATTGTTGTTGAATGTTCTAAAAGAAGATTTTAAATTTTTTAATTTAATTAACTGATTTTTTTAATTTTTTATAAATTACTTTTTTCAAATATGTTTTTAGAAAAATAAGCTATTTACATATTTTTTCCCAAAAACTATTTTCAAAATTCACAAAAATTAAAAATACAAAATTTTCTCACAAGAACACTTTTCTGAAATTGAATGTCAAAGGCCCCCTTATTTTTCTTTTATATTCAAACAAAGTAAAATTATTTTCCTTTCTTATTTTCATTCCTCCCTTATTTTCAACTAATCCAAACATCGGGCTAGAAGTGGGCTTGGCCTCTGAAGCCCAATAAGAATCACAATCCTGTGCCGGCCTGAATAAAAATATCCAATTTCAATAAAAAAGCAGAGCAATTTTTTTTTAGTTCATAAAGAAATTCAATAGATCGTGAATTATATAACAGAGGGCGGCTATTTTTTTGCACATACTATAAAAGTATTAAATTTCAACCAATATTAATAGATGATGGAGGAAAGACTCGAAATTCGAGACTTTCTATGTCATCCCTTAATTAGAGTAAAGCAATTGAACTAAAGATTCAAATTTAGGATTCAGAATTTTTATTTTATGATTTTGGTTTTTGTCGTGAAATTTTTATTTAAAAAAGAGAAATTATAAGTAATTTGTCATACTACGTGCTCTATTATAATTTTTTAATTTATTAGAAGGCTTGATGGGTTGTAAACTATATAATTCACTATAAAAGAATTAAACTCTCACCAAGATTAATGAAAGTTGGTGAAAAACTTGAATTTGAAATTTTGTCTAATTTTCATAAGTAAAAATTAGAATCAAATTATTCATAGACTATTTTTTCATTCTTTGGATGACATTTATTTTTATTTTTTGTCAGACCATATATTCTCAGCCAGTTAACTAGAATCACACGAGATTAATCCTGTTTATATCGGATATAACTTCAAGTGTGGAAAAATACTGTTTCATAAATTTTAAAATAGTTACGTATCCAAAATTCAGACTTGAAATATCTAGTTAAACGAGTAAATTGCACAAATAGGCCCTATAACAGCTAAAGAGACACAATTCGTCTCAACGGCTAAAGAGTACATATACTTTCATTTATAATTGCATACATTAAATAAATAAATACAACCGACTAGAAACTCATTCTCGTACCTGGGCAGCTTGGCAACGGAGTGGAGAATTCTAGATTTCTATATGGATTTGTCCCGAATAGGAAGGGAATTTTCCGATCTACTTCTCCCATGGGAATGAGGGAGATTTCTTCCCTGTTGAGCAGGAATGAGGATGATACTCTCCGCTCCACGAGAATCTCCACCTCGGGTGTCCCAATAATTAATATATATATATTCTTCAGCAAAAATGATATTATATTAAACTTATGTATTAATGTTAATAATATATATAAATGATTTATTTAAAAAAATTATATATTTATATAATTTATAATTAATATAAATACTATAGTTATATTAATTAAACTTATATACTAATTTAATTAATGAATTATTTATTTTTTTCAAAGTCCATAAACTTTTTATATTATATATAAATACTTATGATTGTACTTATTTTAATTTATAAAACTTTTAAATTTATATGACATTAATTTTGTCAAACTACAATCATATTTTGTACATATCAAATTAATTATTCTATTATGTAACATTATAGTATTATTGTTTTTTAATTTCTTAAAAATATTCAATCGGAATGGAGATTTCTGTCTATTACTGTATTGGGAACGGCGATAAGAATCCTCTGTTACGGTGGGGATGGAAATTGGCTCATACTCTCCGCAACCACCCCATTGTCAAGCCTACTCTACCTATGACAAAAGAAGTTGAATCGCAGTCGGTAAGTTTTCAAAAAGTACCAAATTCTTTTGCATTTAAACAAAATCTTCAGATAATAATTCTCACACGAATGAGTAAATACGACGACAGATTTGCAATCAAAATCTTTCCATTCTTTTCAAATTATCCAATTCTACTGTACATATGGAAAACAAAATCATCCCTCCTTAATTTCCATTCTTTTACTTTTTTTTTTTTTTTCTGAAGGAAATTTCGAACCCGAGATTATTTAAAAAAAAAGGCAAAATCCCTTTATGCCGTTGTATCCATCTTCATACCCTGCGCATAATATACCGTTCACTATCAGGAAACAATTTTTTTCTTATAATTAAATTTGAACGAAATTAATATATGTATATATTATGAATTAATGCAGATCTCAGAAGAAGTGAAAGAAAATGGATATTACTGTTGATATTCTATGTTGATGGAAGAAGCAGAAGAAATATTAGCAATATTTCCGAAGGCAGTTTCCGACAAGACAATGGTGGTGCCGGTGGCGGAGGGTGGATTCGGGGCTGAAAAAGCATAATCAACAATCTTTACTTGAATTGTCTGGTCAGGCTGGCAAGAACCCGCAACCGTGGCACTAATGCATCGAACCAAGTATTCTCTGCCACAAGATGCCCCATTGTCCCATATTCCATCTCCGGCCGCCGCGAACAAATTGTTTGAAGGAAATTGTGACGCATCGTTGGCGTAGCACCTGGTGGCTATACAAATAATCGAACATGGAAATGTTGGTAAATAATGTGTCTGCATATATATGAAGATCGATATTGGGTGGCGGATGAGGGGTACTTACGTAAATATGGGGCGCTATACCGGGCGGCGGTGCCGACGTCGGCGTGAGAAGGTCGGAGGAGATGGGAAATTAGCAAGAAGATGAGGAGAGGAAGGCATGGAAGGAGACGAAACGGTATGCTGTACATTTTTTTTTTTCTCTCTTTTCTAGGAGCGGACATGTGGGCTGGATGCTTTAGCCACATGCTTTTTATTTTTGTTTACAAAAAAAAAAATAATTTATAAAAAAGAAAATTAAAAGTCAACAGACTATTAAATTGTACTTTTAGTAGAAGACGGAAGAGAGACGGCTGTGGGCCCCTTGAAAATTGCTGTTCGAAGTAATCTTAGATTCCTATTTCCTACGTGGACTAATTACGCGCATATGGTTAGTTTAAGGAAAAATTAAATGTTTGGTTGACGGAATTTTATAAATCTATGGAATTAACTAAGTTCTTAAATTACTTACCTTACATCTCTTTCGGCTTAATTAGATGTACAATAATATATGTGATTCGATAAAAAATTAATTTTTTTAATTAAAATTTTATTTGATACTGTATTTAAAAAAGAACTTTAAAAATAAAAATATTTTATTTTTAACTTTTTAAAATTTTGAGAATTATTTAAAGAAATTAAATAAATAGATATATTTTTCTAAATCGATATTAAAAAAAGTAGTTTATAAAATAAAACCTAATTAATTTTTTTTTTACATTCAAAAACAATTCCAAATGCTTTGGCGTAATTTATTTTCTTATTACAATTGAGATTTGTATATTCAGCTTTGATGATTCTTTTGATTCACCTTAATTTTTCTTTTTTAATTTTTACAAATAAAAACTAGGGATCATATTTATTCATGTAATATATATATATATATAGAGAGAGAGAAGTAGAAAATATTAAATTAGGCAGTTGGTCCACCAATATAAGTTTGACTTGCAAATTTATAGCTAATTTATCCATTCATAATTCTTCTATAATTCTAGAAGCATAGCAGTTGATGGATGATTAGCTACTGAAGGCCAAAGATTATTAGCTACTGCTCGCATTGACTGCCTAAATCCAATCATTGTTCTGTGCTTTCTCTACACGCCAGTTTGAGTTGTACACCTAATATTTACAACTTTTTATTTCTCGTTAACACTTTAGAAATTGAAATTTTAATAATTTTAAATATAAGGCGTAACATGAAAATTTTTTTCTTTACATTATATAAACATAATTACATTTATGATCGGTCCTCATCCACCCTTATTTGCGGCATGACAATGCTTTTTTGTTGGATTATTTTTTATTTCTAACTGTTGATTAACCGTTGAAATTAAAAATTGAAAATCTAATAGTTTTAAATATCAGGCGTACCACAAAAATTCTCTTCTCTATGTTATATAAACATAATTACATCTATGATCGATCCTCATCCACCCTTATCTTCGGCATGGCAATGCCTTTTTGTTGGATTATTTTCACCAATATTTACTCTTATTACAATTAAATTATATATATAAAAAAATTTATCTAAAAAATTACATAATTATATTTTTATTTTACTAAAATTACTTTCGACCAGTTTTTAGTGATATATCAGCTATCGCATCAAATTTTTGGTAACATATCAGCTGTCGTATTAAATTTTTGGTGACATATCAGCTGCAATGTCAGATTTTCAATGATATATCAACAGTCATATCATACTTCCATTGATACATCAGTTGTTATGTCAACTTTCGATTACGTCCATATATGAAAACTTACTAAAAGTAATTTTAATAAATGAAAACATAATTAAGTCTTTTTTGGGATGAAATTTTTTTGTAATTTGAATGCAACAAAAATAAAGTTTAACAACCATAAATAAAATTAATCCATTTTTCTTTTATAATTATTTTAAGATGAGCACATAAAATAGAGAGAGAGTTTCTGAATTATTTTGAAATATATTTGATTGTAAATTAGATTTTATTTTTAAAAAACAGTGCATAATTTTTTGGAATTCATATCTCCCAACTGTATATATGGTTATATACTACCAATTAACAAGGTACCACTGGTCACTAGGCACGTAGCAATGATATGATTGGTCATTTAAAATTACCAATGAAATATTAATTATATTTTTAAAATTTATCTTTAATAAGTTAGCTATCTCAATCCTTTACCAGATAATTAATAAATTATTTAAGGATGGTTAATAAGAATATTTTAGTCATAATAGACTATTCTTTCCCTATAATTGAACTATTGTAAGAGAGTAGCGATATTAACATAGTTGACCATTTTGGAATGCATGCAATGGAAAGATATTTAATTTTTTGATAAAATTTAATTACAAGAAAAAATGCGAGGGGAATTTGGGAAAACCATTTCTTTTTTTTTTTGGTAGATCAACTTGATTAGTCGGTGGATTATTAAAAGTTGAGAGTATTGATTGTAAAAAAAAAAAAAAAAAGATGAGTGTATTGAGGGAAATTGATGATAAATATGGTCAGCAATGGCTGCTGCCGTACTGCTTTTGAATATAATATAAATAAAATATCTTTTAGAAATATAATTAAAAAATAATTTATAAAAAAATAAAAAAATAATTAAATAAAAAATTTTAAAATATATTTTTACAATAATTAACCGAATTTTAAATATCTTTATAATTATTTTTTAAGTGACTATTTAATATTCACTATTTTATAAAAAAAAGTTCAAAGAGAGGAAAAAAATAAAATTTATTTTAAAAATTTTTCTCATTCGCTTTCCAATAAATAGTGAATACCAGAAAGGATATATATAGATATAAGAAGTTTTTTTTTTTTTAAAAAAAAGAAAGAATAAAATTTGAGTTTCAATTTTATGTGTTTAGATTGAAATAAAAACCAAGGAAGATTCAAAGTTCTGTGCAAATAAAAATGTTTTGCAGGGATGGAGATAGCAAATTAATTGGAAAACAAAAATTTCAAGTTCAAAATTAATATTTATACAAATAAATTAAATGTGTATTTGAAATTGTTATTGAATTTAAAAAATAAATTTAAAATTTTTTAATTTAGGTGATCAATTTTTTAATTTTTTATAAATTATTTTTTTTAAACTGATTTTTTTTAAAAAAATCTATTTATTTACTTCTTTTTTTAAATAATTTTTAAATTTTAAAAAAATTAAACATACTTGTTTTTCATTGAGAATTTGCTTAGAGCTTGTTTGACATTGTAAATTCTCAATGAAAAAAAAAATTAATTTTACAGCTTCGTAGAGCTCAATAGCCAAAATATGTTTTTTTTTTTCTGTAATAATTAATTATATTAAAGGTTTAGAAATTAGTTCAAAATTAATATTTATACAAATAAATTAAATGTGTATTTAAAATTGTTATTGAATTTAAAAAATAAATTTTGAATTTCTTAATTTAAGTGACCAATTTTTTAATTTTTTATAAATTATTTTTTCTAAACCGATTTTTTGAAAAAAAATCTATTTATTTACTTTTTTTAAATAATTTTTAAAATTCAGAAAAATTAAAAATACTTTTTTTTCAAGAACATTTTCCCTACTTCAATATCAAACAAGCTCTAAGCAAATTCTCAATTAAAAAAAAAATTAATTTTACAGCTTCGTAGAGTTCAATAGCCAAAATATGTTTTTTTTTCCTCTAATAATTAATTATATTAAAGGTTTAGAAATTAGAACAAATAAATTGGTGAGAACGAATCATAAATCATACTTTTCCCCTCTTCCAGTCCCCCACCCAAATAGGACGATCTTAAGAAAAGAGAAACATACTGTTTCACTTCAAAAAATAATAAAGATGAAGAAGACAACGACTTGACCCAAAAAAAAAAAAAGATTGAAAATGAAACGAAGAAAATTAAGAAATACTTTAAAATTAGAAAAAAATTATTATTTATTTTTATAATTGGACATGAAATTTAAAAAATATACTATTTACTTTATGTAATTTAATATATTAAAATTTTAAAATTATAATATTTATTTTTAAAAATTTGATATATTATACTAATATTCTTTATAAATTTGATTTATAGTAGCAATGTCCTCAAAAATTTGATATATTATATTAACATTTTTCTGAAAAAAAAAATATTTTTTCTTACTAAAAGTAAATACCTTAAAATTTAATAAAATAATTATATAATTCAATAAAAATAAAATAAAAAAATAAATTATATATTTTTTAAATGTAAAAAGGGACTAATATATTATATCATACTAATTTTTTCTCAAAATTACAAAGAGGAACCAATTAATTTTTAGGAAGAAAATCCATAGGGCCAAGTCCTCTGATTAAAATAGGATAACGTAACACTCTGATGATGAGGAATGAAGTCTTTACAACGATCCGCTAATACCGTGAATAAACAGTACATTGCAATGACTCCAACTAGAGTCCAAGCACGAAAAGCAAATCCCCCAAATATTCCACACACCTAATGGGAAATCTATTTTGATTCTCTCTTCTTCTTTTCCCATTGGTCAGATCAGAAGAAAGAAAAAAAAAAGACATAATAAATGTTTTTGATTTTATTTCCAAAGCTTCCGCAATGACATGTTCTTCTCTGTCTCTTTCTTCATGACTTTTGCTACAGCCATCTCGAAATCCTCCTGCGTTACATGTACTCTTCTCTCCCTAAGAGCAAACATTCCTGCTTCTGTGCATACAGCCTGCGAAGCCAGAATATGAAAAATAAATGTCATGCACCGATGCATAATTAAGTTCTAAACCTGTTTCAGGCTTCTGCCTACATCTTTGTCTGTAACGCATATTTAACAAAAACAATATTTAACAAAAACATTTTTTACTAAGCCTTGCGATAGAATAATTTATGAAGTGATTTTAGATATTTAGGAACAAAAAGATTGTGCATATGAAAAAATTTTCTTTCTTTTTTTTTTTTCTTAATTTAATATATCAGATATTGAGGAAGGAGAATATATTTCGGCAACCAAAAGGCCAAAGCTTATTAAGCATTAGGATGTCCCCTGGGGAACCTGAAAGTTGGATAGCCATTGACTACTCCCAATGATTTTTGATCTGAAAACAATCAACCATTTTTTATCGTATTTATGATCTCACTTTCACTGTTCCACCTCCACCTCTCTCTGTCTCTCTGGCCAAGAACCAAACTGCCCTGTATAATATCTTGCAAAAGAAGACCTTATGACACTTAGAAACTGCATTATTTTGGCCACTGCTCAAGGCTTTGAGAAGATAAACTACGGGCTTAAATCTATAACATGGATCCGAAGTACGTACACATGGGAATCCACAGAACATCCAACATTAATAGACCCAAAAGTTGAGGATGCATTCTTTAATACCAACTGCAAGCTAAAAGTTACAAACACCAAATGCAAGAAGATCCTAGTGTTATGAGGAGAAAAAATACCTTGAGCTCTGCACCAGATGCACCATTCATCTTCTCTGCAATCTTCTTCAGATCAATCCCACGCATTAAGTTCATTCTTCTTGAATGGATTTTCAAGATATCCAGTCGTGACTGCGAAGTCATTAGTCAGAACATTACTCTGAGACCTGGAGGAGGAAGTCAGAAAAAAATCAAACCAGTGATAATGGAACATACCTCTTCATTAGGATTTGGAAATTCTATTTTCCTGTCAATCCGTCCAGGCCTAAGGAGAGCTTGATCAAGAATATCAATCCGATTAGTTGCCATCAAAACCTGTTCAAATGCAAACAGAGTGAGTAAGCAATAAACAAAACTATATGTCTATATCAGAACAAATATTCTACAATCTTCTGAAGGGATATGATGATACCTTGATCTTGTTTGATGCTTCAAATCCATCCAGCTGATTAAGAAGCTCCAGCATAGTGCGTTGCACCTCACTGTCACCATTTCCACTTCCAGATTCCATTCTAGCAGATCCAATACTATCAATTTCATCCATGAAAATGATAGAAGGAGCATGCTCCCTGCAGCAAAATCAAAAGGTAAGAAATTACCATATGTAGAAGATTTGAAATGGAAGCAGAAGTATGTAACCAAGCAGCTCAGTCCAATTAACAAAAGTGCATGCTACGTTGATACACATAAATGATATACATTCTTGCCGTGATATTTAAGTTGCAGCAAGCAAATCTAACAAACTCAATTAACATAGCTATGTTGATTTTTTTTCCCAGTTAATTTTATTTACAAAACTCGCACCCATTTCCTCTGTTGTTAGAATCTTATGATTCTCGATTTGATTCATCCAATTCGTATCAATTCACATGGAAAACGAGTCGAATCTTATCATGAATCTAAATTTATACTGAATCATGACAATTCATGATTCGAGTTATCCAATTTGTATCGATTTACATGAAAAATGAGTCAAATCTTAGCAAAAATTGAAATTTATACTGAATCGTAGATGAATTGTACGAATCAATTGAGTCGCACGATTCATCCTAAACAAATAAAAAAAAAAATACACTAAAAGTTAGAAAAACAAAATATAAGAAATAAGACGAGAATTGATGATGCTAGAATTCTAAGGATGAATCTTGTATGAGAACTGTTTCTTTTTTTCTTTCATTAATACTTTCTTTTCAAATTGGTTACTTACTTATTTATCTTCTTTCAAAGATGACTACTTTCTTCTTCTTCATAATTAGAAATTCAAAATATAAAATGATTTACATTACTTATTTTAATTCTTTCAAATTGTATAGCATTTTGTTACAAATTACAAATTTTAAATTATATTTGACTTTATGATTTAGCATTATTATTAGTTATATAGTATTTTTATGTTTAGTTATTACTACATTTTAAAACTATAGAATATATAATATTAAGTATGTTCTTAAAAATGAATATAAAATATTTTAAATTAATATTATTAGGATGAACTGAATCTTACGATTCTTGATTCACAAAATTACAAATTCGATTCTCGATTCGAATCTTGATTTGACAACTATGCCCATTTCCTATCATAAGTAATGCAAAAAAAAAAAAAAAAAGAGAGATAAATTGGGCCAAGAGATACCAAAATTTGACATAAAAATGATAAACCATTCACAAAAACGAGTGAAAGCATCAAGAGGTGTGTGGGGTGTGTGTGTGTGAGAGAGAGAGCAGACCTGGCCATGACAAAAAGTTCTCTGACCATTCTAGAACCTTCACCAATGTATTTTTGGACCAATTCGGAACCAGAAACTCTAATGAAAGTGCAATCAGTATGATGAGCTACTGCCCTAGCCAATAGCGTTTTCCCTGTACCAGGAGGTCCATACAGAAGAACGCCCTATCAAGAGAGAAGATTTAGAGCAGAAGTTGTAAAGAAAAAAAAAAATTAATAGATTAACAGCTCCATAACATTGTATCACCTTTGGCTGAGCAATTCCAAGACTCTCAAACAATTCAGGATGCTTAATTGGAAGTTCAATGACCTGTAAAGATATAAAAAAATTTTGGTAAACAATGAAGTCAATAAAAAATCTAACACAACATCCATAAATAACTATCAATAATCACTAAAATGGACAGAGCAGATAAAATTTAAACGAACCTCCTTTATCTCCTTAATTTGTTGGTCAAGACCACCAATCATGTCATATGTAGAATCTGGAACCTTTTCAACTTTCATTAGGTTGACCAACGGATCCACTTTGCTTGGTAAGATCAAGTGAAGAACATAACTGTCATTACGAAGGGCAACCCTTGTTGATGGTGTGATTTTTGTGATATCAATATTTTTATCAATGTCAACAACATATTTCCCTTCAGGATGAACCTGGAAAGAAAAAAAAAAAGCATGTAAATAACAAAAACATCATGGCTTTTATATTAGGTTTCATGTGACACATTCAAAGAATTTTGGAGTTCTTCATTCTTTTCTCCTGGACAAAAAAAAAAAAAAGACTCTGCATGGTATACTACTGTTCCAAAGATGTAAAGTATTACTAGACATATGAGACTGAGACCCATGGTTCCAAAAATGTCAAGGACATGTAGACATATTTTATTAGTATATAACAGCAACATATAGAAGAGGACCTAAAATGAAAAAAATCAAATCATAAAATACCAAATAATGTATGACCAAGAAATCAAGTTTCATAAATACTACATATTAAGACTGGTTAATAATCTATTCTCACTCAGGCATATGACATAACCCAAACCAATATTTTCCTATCAATTCTGTAAACAACTAACTATTGACTTCTTTCACAAAGATGTTATACCATACTCATCCCAGGCAGTGCACCACAATCAAGATTCTTCAATTTGCCCAGTTCAGGCTCTCTATCAGACTTACATATCATAATGACCGATAATTCATTTTACAAAAGATATTTCCACAAATGGACCAGCCTCCCAAAATGTCAAATATAGCATTCCAGATTCCAAAAATAAGTATCTGAAAATTACCTATATGCATATAGAAAACTAAGACATGCATAAAAGACAACAAGCTAATAAGAGACATGCATCAAATAAAAGTTGAAGAAACTCAGTACCTTAACCAGCACCTTGTTTTTCCCCATTACTTTTACCACTTCACCAACATATGAACCAGGCTCCTGAAGCAACTGTAGTTCTTCTCTGAGCATCCTCACTAGCAACATAAAAAATAAATGTTTAAACAATATGAAGGAATTTAAAATTTTCACTAAACATTCTAAGTTAATAGTACACTACAAGAAGAAATTAATGGAGGATGGCAATAAGATGCAAAAATAAAGTCATAGAAATTGTAGCCTAATATGTCCACGCATGCCAAAATATTTGTACCCCTAACAGAATCAACCAGCTAAAAAAGCTCATACTTAACCATAGGTGATGCTGTGAAAGACAAGAAACACCAACAACATCAGTAACCTGCACTTCTTGCTCTCTTTGACACTTTCATTTCAACAAGGGTATAATAGCTAGAATCTCCAAAAATATGAGAAGATCATACAAACAGAAGCTGCTAGCATTCAGGTCCATATAACATAAGCCTTCTATTATTTGCATCATTCAAATCCAAATGAGTTGTAAAAACGGTGTCTAACTTAGCTGAATAGATAGACTCCTCTCGACTACAAAGGTTCACGGAACTCACAGCAAATTCAGTACTTAACCATTAACACAATTAGTTACTTCTTTATGGCATATACGGAAGTAGAGGTCAGGAATGCGAATCACCGAAATTCATTTATTCCAGTTCCCCCAACATGTCTCATTGACGCGTTACTAGTTCCAAAACAGGGGTAATTAAGCGTCACAGCTGATATTGTAGATCGAAGCAGGTAACAGAGTCTAATATCCTAGCTACATAATTTCAAACCAATCGTTATCAACGAGTTTAAACCCCAAAAAACCAAAAATAATGAAAAAAGAACCAAGTGATAAAATCGAAGCACCAAAACCTAGCAGCCAAATTCATATGGCAACCAAACAATTCGAACGAGAAAAAACAAAACCATAAAACCTAGATTCACAAAAGGACAAGGTGAGGATGAGAAATTTTTAGAACATACCCCTGGAATTGAGCTCATTACGCTGAGCTTCGAGACGATTAAGATTGTGAGTCTTTTGACGGACCTGAAGCTGAAGTTCATGGATATGTTGGAGATAATATTGCCTAAGGCCCTCCCCTTGCTTGCCGGCGGCTTTGGCGGAGCATGTCACCTCCACGATCATTGATTCTGGTTGTTTCGTCTCCACTCCTGCTTTGGCCATTATTCTGAGATTTGCAAGTTTCGGTGCCGATTGAGATTTTTATTTATCAAGGGGTTTTCTTTGCGAACAAGTTTGATTGATATGCGAGCTTTTCGGTTCCACCTTCTTCGCCTGGGATCTTCGGACCGCTTTTATATATTTTCTTTTAGCGTAAATTACAAAAAAATGGTCAGTATTTTATCCAATTATATACAATTATTTAAAAATTTAAATTTAATTATATATTATTTAAATTTTATAACAAATTTTGTTTCGGATAGACTGGATTTAACTCAAGCCATTTTACAGAGTCTAAAATCTAATTTAAAATTCTTTATTTAAAAATTTTACAAATTTATTCTCAATACTAAATAGCTGTAATTTAATATTATCACAAAAACATACTCAAAATTATCTACTTCAAATATAAAAAATTTCGAATTAGATTTTAAATTGTACAAAATTATATCGTTTTTGTATATGTAACAATTTTTTTTATATCAAATTTACTGTGTATGTCATATTATTTTTAAATATTTTTTATATTTTTTCAAGTCATTGTTATATAGCTTCAGCATGAGGTCCAATTTATTCAAAATAATATTTATTATAGAAATTAAAATACACATAATTAAATTTAAATTTTTAAAAAATTAAATATAACTGTGATAAAATATGTAAAGTTAATAATTTTTTTTTATAATTTATCCTTTCTTTTATGGGCTTAATCCAGTTTCCAATTCCAATCTAAGGCCATTTAGGATTGTTAATGAATTAAATAAAAATTACTATTTTAGTATATTATATTAAATTATACAATTTATTTATTTATATTCCAATTAAACTTTAAATTATTGATTATTAGTTAAAATAATTTTTTTATTCAGAAGTATTATTTAAATAAATCAATCTTCATATTATATTAGTAAAATATATTAAATTTATAGAAATATTAATATAATATGCCAAATTTCATAAAATAAATAGTAATTTTTTTTTATTTCATTATAATCTAATATTTTTATAATAAAAAATCCAACAAATTAACACACTAATACAAGTAATTTTCCTTTGAATTAATTGTTCACTTCACTCTACTTTTTTTTTTTTTCTCTAATTTTAATTAGTTATCCTTTTCGGTTCTTCCTAATTGTAACATTTTTATGGAGAATAAAACGGTGTCCTTATGGAACTCCGTAAGCCAGTTGGGCTTGTCTCTCTCCTATATAAAGTCAGATCCATTGGCCATTTCCTCTTGCGCCTAGCCCCTCTTTCACGGCTCCGTGGACTAACCAAATTATTTCTTCTCTTTTCTGTTTATTTTCCCGCACAGAGCCTAGGGTTAGGGGTGTGGATTCAGCTTTTCTATATTTCAGTCCCTAAATTCCCAGATTCAGCTTTTCCCACCTATGCAGAAAGCGCCATTTTTGTATAAACACATCTTTTTCTTTTCATAACTGAATTCGTGAAAATTTCAGATCATCGCAAAAGATTTTTCTTACCACTGATTTTAGTTTATATAGCTGTTGTTGAAATTGTTTTTTGGGAAAACAAAAATTGAATGGATAAGAAAAGGGTAGCTGTTCCACTTGTTTGCCATGGCCATTCTCGCCCTGTTGTTGATCTGTTTTACAGTCCAGTCACTCCTGATGGATTCTTCCTCATCAGTGCTAGCAAGGGTACGCTTTATGTCTTGTTGTGTTTAATTGGTATTCAGTTAGTCTTAGATTTGTTATAATTTAGGCCAAATGAGCAACCCTTAGACTCATTGCAAATTAGACCTGAACTATATACTATATAACGAGTCACTCACCAGATTGAGTTGACTCACGGTTCTGGTCTAAGAGCTTAACATGTAGGATCTAATTGTATCGAATTTAAAGTTCCATAGCTTATTTGCATTGATTCAGAGGGTGACCCACTCCATACGCCATAGTTTAGAGGCTAATTTTCACTTTTAGCCTATAATTTATAAATGGTAGATTTAATATTATTTTGTTGTGCTTTTAATTAGAGACTCTTGCAAGATTCTTAATGATTCAGTTAATGTTAAAATTTATCCATCACGAACGAAAATCAGGGGAATTTGATGTGACAGCTGAATTTTTCATGATAACATTGTGATCAGACTTAAATTATAGCTTTATTAACCTTAGGAACAGACTGTTGATTGGATTTGGAATGTTAACCTTTCATTGGCTTCAGATTCAAGCCCCATGCTTAGAAATGGAGAGACAGGAGATTGGATTGGAACTTTTGAAGGACATAAAGGTGCGGTGTGGAGTTGCTGTTTGGATACTAACGCAATACGTGCTGCTTCTGGTTCTGCTGACTTTACTGCGTATGTATTGCCCTTAAAGTTTAATTATCTCCGTATAAGGCTTTTACTGGAGAATGATTGATTTTTGAATGATAAATTATATTATGGCTAGTGCTGCAATATTTTGCTTATACGGATGCTTTCCCTTTCCGCTGCATATGTTATCGTAAGAGTCTGCATGCGATCTTAGTTTCACTTTTGTGCTTTTAATCAAACTCAAAAACATGGCATTGAAGTACTACATATCAACAGAAATCAGTGAAGCCGGATAAATGAAAACATAAAAATAGGAACACCAGTTCCTATTTTTATTCCTTACTAATTGATGTTTGCTACACACTTGCGCTTTAAGAAACACATGTATTTTCATTTTTTATTGCTTGGTGGATGAAGTTCTTCGTTTTTGGGCTGAGTATTTAAACTTACTTCTGATATCCTGAAAAACACCATCAGTCGCATCATTTTTAGGAGGACTTAAAAATGTTAAGAATGTGACTGGTTTTTTGTTTATGTAGATGATTCTACAGCTATTTTTGATAGCTGCCCCTATATCATGTAGAAGATGGATCTCTTTTTGGGTGATATAATCATTGTGTTTTAAGATATTGAATGTATATAGTTTTATAAGGGACATTTAGGTTTTATCATTGCACTTCTCTCTGTACATGTTTATCATAATTTTAACTATGAATAAGCTGCAACTAATTGATGAGAAACTAACACATGGATCAATGTCATATGCAGGAAAGTATGGGACGCATTAACAGGTGATGTACTGCACTCATTCGAACACAAGCACATTGTTAGGGCTTGTGCATTTTCAGAGGTAAAGTTGGCCTTTGTTTATCTTTTTCAATTTTCAGATGACCAAGGATGGTCCCTGTTCAAGTGGTATATGGATAATTTTTGTGCATTAAGATGAGCAGTACATACATTCAGTAATTTCAGTGACCTAGAACCGCCCAGAAAATTTATGCATTATCATTCCTAAAGGCTTCTGCTTAATGTTAGATATATTGTTGACAAAAATTTGACAGTTGATGAAAGTATTTGAACTATTCTCGAAGTAATTTTTCTGGAGAAATTATTCTTATGCAATTGGAGGATACCCTTTTGTAGTAATTGAATGTCTGTCTGAGATGGGTTGGGGTTTTTGCAACAATAGTGTTATTTGGACACTTTAGAAACCATCAGTTGTATGTATTTTAGCTTCAACCCATTTTGGTGTTTACATGGTATTTCTTTCCAGTATCACTCCTTGATTTTTATGTTATGTGATTATTGTTTATGAAGCAAGGACACTTCAACTGTATAGCGTGTCGCATTTCCGACACGTTTCCGACATCAACACAAAATTTCTTAGATGCATTTTGTAATTTTTAAAAAATTAGAAGCACATTTCTTTAAATTAAAAACACATTTTTGCTTTTACAAAACATAAAATTTCTGCTTGACACCAATCATTGTTCAATAAATTTGATTGTATATCATTTTGTTAAATAATAACTTAAAATAATATTTTTTATTTTAATTATTTATAAATTTATGCCTATATTTTTAATATTTATACGTTTCTTCCACGTGTTCGTGTCCTAATATTTTTATAAATATCATGTCTCAGTGTCCGTGTCCATGTCTGTGCTACATAGATTATTGTGGAGAACCCACTTAGAAGAAGGGGGGTGGGGGCACTTTACTTCATGATGTTACCTTGTACAATCGTACTCATATTTTTTCCCCAATCTGGTCTCAGGATACTCATTTTCTACTCACTGGAGGAGTAGAGAAAGTCCTTCGAATTTTTGATTTGAATCGACCAGATGCACCACCGAGAGAAGTTGATAAATCTCCTGGCTCTGTCAGAACTGTTGCCTGGCTTCACAGTGATCAGACAATTCTAAGTTCTTGTACTGATATGGGTGGTGTCAGGTAGATTCTCACATCAATTACTTTTGTGGCTATATGGCAATATAATTCTAGCTAGCTAGCGAGTCCTTATAGGGTTGCTCATTATCTCATGAAACAGATCGCTTTCCTGACAAATCACAAATACCATGTAAAATCTGCATACATGTTCAACAATAAAGCACACATCTGAATTTTGTTGTTCTCCGAAAATGACTTCCAGTTGTTAGCTTTCATTTCTATATAAGTAACCAATGCATCTGCGTATTTGTGTAGAATTTAGTTCTAGGATTGTACTGGATCAACAAGTTTGTCTAATTTTTTTTCAAATGACTGTGACCATATAGACTATGGGATGTAAGATGTGGCAAGATAGTGCAAACTCTAGAGACAAAATCATCTGTGACCAGTGCTGAAGTCAGTCCAGATGGCCGATACATAACAACTTGTGATGGTTCTACAGTGAAATTTTGGGATGCAAATCAGTAAGTTTGTGGTTATCGTGCTCTGTTATCCATTTCAAAAGTTTCATGATTTCCAGTTTTATCCTACTCTGACCATTTTTTCCCCTCCAGTTTTGGATTGGTGAAAAGCTACAACATGCCTTGCACTGTAGAATCAGCATCTTTGGAACCCAAGTATGGGAATAAGTTCATTGCTGGAGGAGAGGATATGTGGATTCATGTATACGATTTCCATACTGGTGAAGAGATAGGTATATCACTGAACATAATTAGTTGAATTAACTAATCAGAAAAAGGATGCTGTCACATGGATCTGATTTCCTTAAGCATTTTTTTTAATGGGGTTCTATAGATACAGTTATTCTATTTAGATCCGTTAATTTAAGTTCCGAATTTAGAAGCTATTTTTATTTTCAGAAGTTGTTTATTTTTCTTATGTTTCCTGTGGATTAAATAAATGGTCAACACCTGATCCTGAAATACTCCTCAATTTTTTTATTTTTTATTTTGTTGGGTTTCAATAAAAATATTGCAAGTGACTCAAAAATGTTTTGCAGCATGCAACAAGGGTCACCATGGTCCTGTACACTGTGTGCGTTTCTCACCTGGAGGGGAATCATATGCCTCGGGATCTGAGGATGGAACAATCAGAATATGGCAGACGGGCCCTTTGACTCATGATGAAACAGAGGCGTTCACAGCAAATGGAACAGTTGGAAAAGTCAAGGTAACAGCAGAAGAAGTCTCGAGCAAGATCGAAGGCTTCCACATTGCAGACGATGAAAAGGCCAAAGAAAAGGAAGAAGCAGGGAAAGAGTAATACGGCAAAAGATTGTACACTTGCATATCTTATTCTCCCTTCCGGGAGATGGCATGAAGCTGAAAGTTTATGGTTTGCTTGACTATAAAGGGTTTAAAACCAATTAATTTTTGTAAAAGCTCTGTTTACAGATGCGTCAAGTTGATAGGCTGGACCAAATATTTTGCATTTCTGATTTCTTTTAGTTGATCAGTACGCTTGTATGTTTAATTGTATTTAAGATGCATACATCGTGAAGGTTGCTGCCCTTTTGTTGTCTTTTACTCGTTCTTTAAAACATCCAAATCACAGTTATATAAATTTTTTATATTATTGTCCACATATAATTTTATTTAAATAAAATAAATAAATATTTCAATATAAGTTTAATTGAATTTAATTCTATACAGTTTGATCAATTAATGATACAACAATTTTATTCATTTCTAGTAAGAACAAATGGACAATATAATTGGATTCTGGATATATATATTTTTTTTCAGAAAATTACACTCTATCTCCTTTTTATTTTTATTTTTCAAAAACATTTTCCTGATGAGAGAAAATTTTTCAAAAAATCATTTAAGAAAAAAGTCTTTTTTAATGTTAAAAAGGTATATTTTTCAACAAAAAAAAAAAGAGACATTTAAAAATATATTTTTGAAAAGAGAATATATAAGAATATATATATATATATTTGTGATATTTATATAAAAATTTCAAATTTTTTTTCTCAATTATTGTTTTTATATTCAGAATTTCCAACACGAGCATAAAACGTCCAAGAGACTTTCAAAGAAGATTTTTCGGAGAAGTGAGGAGAAAATAAAGAGAAATGGAGGGGCTAAAAAGTAAAAATAAAACTTAGAGGAGTCAAAAAAACAAGTAAGCAAACCAAGAAACAAGTCAAAATTATCTTCTTCCTACCCAATTGAGAAGTTCTTATATTTTATTTATATTAATGGATATGTTGTGATAAATTTAAAGGAAAATTAGTATTTATTTTTAAATTTGGGAATATTATATTGATAATTTATTTTTATTAAATTATATAATTATTTTGTTAAATTTTAAAATATTTATCTGAATTAGAAAAAATATTTTCGTCTTGTTGAATAATACTAATAAAATATATTAAATACCATAGTTTAAAAACTTCTAAAATATTAATATAATAAAATAAATTTTAAAAATAAATAATAATTTTTTTATTATTTTACTACAATTTATCTAACAAAATTTTTTAATAAAAGTATCTAAAAATAAAAAGCATTTGAAATAATAAAGAATAAAATGCGAAAGTAACAGTGCGGTAAAATTCGTAGAAAGAAGACTGGGAGTGGAGTAGTTTTCTTCTGGTACACGAATTGCAAACAGACTTTCATAAATCCAAACATTCCAAACCCCAAAGTCTCTCTCTTCTCCGACAAGCCGCTGGTGTAGTTCCATTTTGGGCATATTACCTTGAATCTTATCTTCGAATTGGTCGTGGGTTTGTTGTTTTTTGGCAGGAATAGATGTCGGGTAAAGGGGCCAAGGGTTTGATTACGGGCAATAGCTCCGCTGCCAACAAGGATAAGGACAAGAAGAAACCCGTCTCTCGCTCTTCTCGCGCTGGCCTTCAGGTTTCCCTCTTTCTTCTTCTTCTTCTTCTTCTCCTGGATTTTACTGGGTCCTTGTAAATTTTATGTTCTCAATTTAAGGAGAAAAAAAAAAGGAAAGATTCTGAAACTGCTGGGATTCTTTTTTTCTTTGCAATTTTTTTCAGCTATTTATTTTAAGCACTTAGTTTTCACCTCATATTTTCCTGTTATATATATATATATATATATATATGCTATCTAATTACGAATTTTTTATGGCATATGATTTCTCCAGACTTTGTTTCAAAGTTCTTCAGTTATATTGCTAGGATGAGGAAATCTAAAAATTCAATGAAAATGGAATCTATGACTCGGAACAGCAAAGTTTGTTTATTCTTCTGCTAAAATGGAAGCACCTTGCTAACTAAGGAATTATTTGGATGAAGGGCATGGAGAGGTAAGTAATGGAAGGGTAAAGGAGAATAGCGTTTGGGAAGAGGGGCATGTAAAATTTTGAGAGGTAAGGAAGGTAAGGAAGCCTTCCCTTCCCTCCATTTACATTATATCTGCTACACCCAATAGTGTATATAATTAAATGGAATTCTCAATTTTATTCTTTTTTAATTTTTTTTAAATTATAAAATTATTTATATCATTTTATATATTTATCCTTTCTTTGATTACAATTCTTTTTTTGTTACTCTCTCAAACAATCAAAATATAGCCATATAACTTTTTCCTTCCATTAATTAAGAAGTTCCTATCCTTCGCCCTTTTTATTAAAAAAAAAAAGGAATTTGCAAGTGTTTTGGCCGAGTGGTGAATTCGTGGTACTTCTACTAAAACCCAGTTACCCACTTAGGAAGAGGAGCTGAAAATTCTTGCAGTTTTGAAGGCTGGAAAAGTTATTTGATTTTATCTGAAAGTTCAGTTCTGGATTGGGTGTGACTGTTTGTATATTCTCTATGGCCCTTTATCCTTTGATGGTTTCTTGTTTTTGGTGATCTTTAGTGAGTCTTAAATGTTACGAATTTGAAATGTGAAACCTCATGTGAGGATGATGTGGTTGATGCTGTTGTTTAAGGCACTTGTGAATTTTTCGTTGCATGGTTGTAACTTGCAGTTTCCAGTAGGTCGGATCCATCGTTTGCTGAAGTCAAGAACTACAGCTCATGGGAGAGTAGGAGCAACAGCTGCTGTTTATTCTGCAGCTATTTTGGAGTATTTGACTGCAGAGGTGCTGGAATTGGCTGGAAATGCAAGCAAGGACCTCAAGGTGAAACGCATCACCCCCAGGCACTTGCAGCTCGCAATCCGTGGTGATGAAGAACTTGATACTCTGATCAAGGGTACTATCGCTGGTGGTGGTGTCATCCCTCACATTCACAAGTCGCTTATCAACAAATCATCCAAGGAATAACTTTTCTCTAAGGATTTTATCTGCTGCACCGTTCTGCAACGACAAAAGAATTCCTTGTTGATTCGCACCTGTTTCCCATAACCATGAATTTATCCTATTTCTACTGTGAGATTAGTGATTAGGGTTGTGGATTTGTTTTTAAATATTAGTTTGTATTTGTTCTTTTCATTTTAGTTGTTGGATTGTGTATATTTCCTATTCAATACTCCTCAAAACTCATTTCCAGTTTCTTTGTACTGATTCCTGTGGCTGCGATTAAATTCTCCTAGTAACATACAGCTCAGCCATGATCAGTCCATCGCATGGCCGAGCATGTCCATGTATTGCAGATGATCATTATTGTTCAGTTATCCTAAGTTTAGTTTGATGACTATCATCTCAATCCCTTGTGATTTATAAAACAAAAAGAGAAGCAAATAAAGCAGCAAATTACTGGAGCCATCATTGAAACCAGAAATGAAATTCCAGATCCAATAAGTTACAAATTTGAATTCCAGACCTCTAAATAAATTGGTTCTAATTCTACAATAAGCCAAAAAAATCGGTGCCATAAACCAATCATTTCACAACTCAAAGAATCTCAGATCATAACCAATCCATCTGGGGCTTAGATAGCTGATACCTTCGGCACATCAACAGGGAACCGATGGATCTCATCCATCCATGGATTCTTTTCCTTTGCAGGGTTTATGGTCCTTAAAGCCTTCCACACTGCACTATTACACTTAAACCCTGAACCGAATGCTATTTGCCATATTCTATCTCCCTTCCTTATCCTTCCTTTGGCCTCTGAATAAGCCAATTCATACCAAAGAGAACTACTTGACGTATTGCCGAACCGGTGAAGTGTCATCCTTGATGGTTCCATGTGCCAATCAGATAGTTGCAAGTTCTTCTCCAATTCATCCAAAACAGCTCTTCCCCCAGCATGAATGCAGAAATGCTCAAAAGCTAATTTAAAATCAGGGATGTATGGCTTGATCTTCATCTTGAAAAGTTTCTTACCAACTAAAGTGGCAAA
>CATIWF010205250.1:0-10116 GCA_949630135.1 Balakata baccata
TCGTCCAGGCCGCAACAAGGCGGGATCAAGACTTTCAATTCTGTTTGTTGCAAGAATCACTTTCACATCTCCTCTTGAATCAAAACCATCTAATTGGTTCAGCAATTCCAACATAGTTCTCTGGATCTCGCGTTCACCACCTGAATGTGCATCATATCTGAAACATACAGTTACCAAAAAGTGTAACATAATTTCTCACCATGATAATGCTAAGTCTTGGAACCATGCATATCTACATACAAACCTCTTAGTGCCGACAGCATCGATTTCATCAATGAAGACAATAGATGGTGAAAGGTCATCTGCAACTCTGAAGAGTTCCCTGACCAATTTTGGGCCATCTCCCAAGTATTTCTGAATCAATTCACTTCCTACCACACGTAAGAAAGTTGCTGATGTAGAATTTGCAACTGCCTGAAGTCAAATAAGATATTATAGTGACACCAATGAATAGAAAATGATAAATCAAGTGGGTTAATATGCAGTAAGCTCTTATTTTATGCAATGCAAATTCGTTGAAAATATATATCTCAAATGCACAGACTGCAAATGAGATATCTAAACTCAAACCTAGAATCCAAATTAAATGTTTTTATTTACCTTAAAATGCGTACATTTGCATGTGTGTGTGAAAGAGAGATAGAGAGAGATGCACCTTGGCAAGCAATGTTTTCCCCGTTCCAGGCTCCCCGTAGAGTATGACTCCTTTAGGGGGTTTAATACCAATATCTTCATATAATTCAGGATGAGTAAGAGGCAGCTCCACTGCTTCCTTAATTTCCTGTATTTGGGCATCTAAACCACCAATGTCAGCATAAGATTCTAATGGAGCTTTCTCAACTTTCATTACAGAAACCATGGGATCAACGTCATCCTGAAGAAGGCCAACAACAGAAAGGACCTGCACAAGCATAAATAAGAAAACAAATTACAAACTGTCAATATCATATATATATATATATATATATATATAAGTGAAACACTCAACATGGCAGGAGATACATTGAATACAAATGCTTATCATATAAAGTTCTTATCTTTATCCAAACTTGAGTTTATAAACTCATTAGGCAGATAAGTTAATGAGTACAATTAAGAAAATGTAGCATATTATGCAGAATAGCAACCAACTGTAGAGATAGTTATCTGTATACCATATTTAGAAAAGGTTAAAATATGTGCACAACGACAACACTTCATTTCATAGTAGAATAACTTAGCTCATGATAAATTTTCCAATCAACTGAAAAGAAAAGGTATAACATTTAAAGCATTCAACTTTACACCTCTTGTATGATAAAATAATAAATGGAAAAAAACGAGAGAAGATAACAGCACTTCTTGATGTTAATAAAATTGTCTGGGGTCTCAGAAAACAATAATACAGAACTACAAATAGTTTATTTCTGAATAATTCTAAGTTTTATGCTAAAGATTTGGTATGACTAATGTGATCAGATTTTAGGTAACAGTACGGAGTTCAATACAAAAATTCTACCTAGTAAGAGCCATAAAATCCAACCAAGCAAATTCTAACATACATGTGGGAATTATAATTCTCTCCCCTTTTATCTGGCTATTTTTATTTCATCCAGACAAACATTGAGAAATCTAAACTCATTTCATTCGTTATGGGTGTTTCCAAACAATTATCGAGTAAAATGTTAGATATTGACACTTAATATAACAAGCTCAGTTTTTCCATAAAATTTATCTCGAAGCCCTAGAACCAACCATACTGGAGCTTCGCAAAAAACCCTAAAAACAAACAACAAACACCGAATTCTGAAGAATCCAAACAAAAACCAATCTACAAACCTTATTGTGCATAAGAATAGCGCAACCAGGCTCGAGCTGATCCTTATCAACAAACGAGAGAATCCCCACATAGTACTCAGGCCCAACCGAAGAAGAAACAATGGCGTGATTTTCATCAATGAGCTCCTCCAAGTTTCCGACGCTCATTGGCGAGCCTCTCAAATCGTCGACCTTGGATCTATCTTCCTCGTTCTTCTCCTCTTGGGGCTTCAGCCTTTCTTGATTGGCAACAAATTCCTCTTCCATAAGTAGATAGTCCTTCACGCGCTCAAGTTTCAGGAGACGGAGCTTGCACTTTGTGAGAGGAGTCACCGTCGGGAGGCGGGCGGCGGCCTCCGGACCCTTTTGTTTGCGCTGCTTCCGGCCAACGCGGGAAGGGGGAGCGGCGGGTTCATATTTTTTGTCCTTTTTGTTGTCCGAATCGTTCTTCCGGTCGCCCGGTTGGCGGTTCAAGCCAGATGGGCCATGACCCATGGTGAGCAGTGGCGGAGCTTGCGGAGATGAAAGTGGGAGCTGAAGACTGCAAACACGGAGAGAACCGACTCAAAAGAAAATCTTAATGCAAGAACAAATTACACGTAACTCCCCCTGGAAGTTTTAATTTTTACAATCAAAATCAAACTTTTAAAAAATCTTTGACAAAAATATCACTTAAGATAATAACCAAGAATGCTGAGACTTAAATATGTTAACTGTTATGCATTTACAGTCATTGAAAATAAATAAAAATTCTAAATTTTTATAAAAAATATTTATATTGTACTTAGAAAAAAAAGAATTTCCATGTAAAAATATTTCAAATATGAAAAAATTATATAATATATTACACTGTAATATTTGAAATTCATAATATCAGTGAATTGACATTAGAAAAAAGTGTATTATTAATTTTTTAAAAATTTTATTTTTAACTCTAATTTATTAAAATTTCAAAAATTATATGCAATGTAATTTGTTCTAATTTAAAATTTTCATATTTTTTTACCGATATCAGTTCACTAATATTTTTTTGTTTTCATGAAATTCACAAAAATCTGGAGCAAAGTTTTGTTCTTTTGTTTTTTTAATGTTAATATATTTTTTAAGTAAATAATACTACATGTATAATTTGATCTATAATGGAAAAACAATACTAATTTTTGGTACACGTCTCATTATATGACACTAATATAGAATATATGTTTAGAAAAAAATATATTTTTTGAAAAAAAAATTATTTTTAAGAGTTTCAATTTTCTGCTTTTGAAGAGAATTAATTAAAAAAAAAAATTTATGTCCAAACATGATATCGGATGACCTACATCTAATTTCTTTTGGGCAAATAACATAAAAAAATTTTGAACTTTGTCTATGTTTATAATTATATCAAAATCTACAAAAATTCTATATAAATTATATGAATTTTTATTGAATAACAAATCTAGTCTCGGTGAGTTGGAATCGTACTTCAATCCTAACTGGTGCTAATGTGTCACTGACGTGGACTGACACGCATCGAATACCGGTTTCGAGATATTGATATTAAATTTATTATTAAAATAGAAGTTCATATAATTTCTACCAAAATTTTGTAGAATTTGATATAATTATAAAAATTGGGCAAAATTTAGAACTTTTTATGTTATTTGCCTATTTCTTTTTTAATTAATCCACATATATCAAAAAAGAGTAATATCCTCTCGTCTTCTTCCTCCCTCTCCAAAGCTCTATCTCACAAACACACAAAAAGGCTATTAGTGCAATCTCAAATAGCAACACAAAAATAATTCCACATTATTCAATTTAATTCATTTCGAATTATCTTACTCTGTTATGCTTTCTGTTTCTAGCAAAATTGTGTATTTTATTGTTAAAAGTTTGTTATTTGATGCAAATTTGTCATTGTATCCAGAAAAATAAAAAGAAACAACATTAAATTTTTTTTTTGTTTTTCATCTGGTATCCAAAGTGTATTGAGTAGAATTTCAAAGAATGACAAAGCTACATATTTAAGATTTGAATTCGAAACCTTAAATTAAATTGAAAAAATCTCGTGTCAATTCATTTCTATTCTATTGGGTGAAATACATTTTTTATTCATCAATCAGAATTGATTGAACATTATCAACGACGCCATTTTCCATTTAGCATAGTGGGGTGGACAGGTTAGTTTATGAAGTGTCCTTCATATATAGTTAATAGAGTGACAACTAAGAAAAAAATTAAAAAATGAGCAATTTTTGTTTTATTCAAGATAGATCAAGAGTACATTAACATAAAAACTAAGGGCAGACTTTATACAGCTTTACATATCCTATATAATACCCTTAAACGTAGTCTGGATAGATTGAGGAAAATCTTGAATCACTACCAAGTATCATCTTGGGTTTGAATTTGTTACCACTTGAATTACATTATCCCTGTTGTGAGAGTTTTCAGTGTTATTACTCCAACCAACCTTGTCATTATAATCAACCTTATCACTCCTTGAACTTTTTGAAGTCTCTTTGCTGACTTTTATCTTGCTAATGCCCTGTAACACCTTATGCCTATAGATATCATTTATACTTATATCATGTTATCGTATATTGCATAGAATAAGACATAGTCTTATTTATAATGTGAGATAAATTTTTTTTAAATCATATAACATTTCACTTTGTAACATTTAGTAATTTAGCAAAGCATAACAGCTTGACTATATACATAATATATATATCACATCACTACGTATTCACTATATTATACGTGTATAGACATAAAGTCCACAACATAAAAGTCATGTCCTTATACATATGTGAAATGTAAGGAGAGAGATTGGTGAGGCTCGGTCGGTGACCTGTGATCCGTGTCTTTTATATGGTATGCACCTCCAAAATGAGCTAATTACTCTTCTTTGCCTGAAAAATGATGCAATTTGATGAGTTGCAACTCAATGAGAATAATTATCAAAAGCTTTCTAAAGTACTAAGTCAATTACAGTTACAAGTAATAATCGTCATTCGTACACAGTTTACATGTCATTCTATTTATCAATATCACATGAATATAAATAATATTAATTCATGTAAACATTTCATTTGCTTATGCTTATGTCATTTTCTTATTGTTGTGACCAGGCTAAACAGACACTGTCCCGGGTTTTCATGTGAACATTTACATTTGCTAGCTAGCTTGATCATTTGCAACATTTGCATATTTGTTATGCCATAGGCCTTTTCTTTTGCTTTTGAACATTTACTTGGGCCATAGGCCTCTTCTTTTGCTTTACAATGCCATTTAGCTAGTCACAACGCCTTTTTAAATCCATATGCATATGCATTTCAATAACTATTGCATTTGTATCATATTTGCATATTGAATAGTCAATCATTTGCAAGTGAGAAAACATAGCCTTGTAACCTTGCATTTAAGTTATCCATTACTTTTCCATATCACAGGCACACCATAGTAATCATATAATTCATATAATAGCAAGTCATGTCACATTACACGTAGCACGTAATAATCAAACGTACCAAGAAATCGCTTGATAATTAGACTCACATTTCCTTTCAATTTTGAGCCTCTAACTTATTGTCTTTCACTTCCTTGGGGATCTTTAATATGTTGTGAGCCTAATTGAATGTATACTTGGTCAATTGGTTGCTAAATAAACTTAGTGAAACTTAAACAAATTATAGCTTATAACGTTTTCTATACTAGTCCAATTTGTTTGATTCTTTATAACGTTTTCTATACTAGTCCAATTTGTTTGATTCTTGTTTCTAATTAACACTAACATGTAGGGATACCACATATCTAAATTTCATACAATTTGGACTATTGTGGAATATTTTATGTAATTTATAAACATGTTCTGTTCTCCGCCCTATTTTTTACCTTAGGCAGTTTTAGGACACCAACTTTGTTTCTTCATATCTTACAATTTGTACGAACATAAATATGTTGAAATGGAACATTTTTCATGTTGACAATTTTCATCTATTCTACCTCTAAGGTCCTTATATGGCAGGGTAATTGTGATTGGTCAAAAACAGGGCTGGCATCCAGACTAGTCTGACTTGTGAAGGCTATAACTCACAGCATACATAACATATTGAGGTGAAATTTGTGCTAAAATATTATCTAGTCAAATTGTCCAATCAAAAGAATTTAACTATGCCAAATTTCATTTATTTCAATTTTCATCATTTTATTTAATTTCATTTTCAATATATTGTGTCATTATTTAAATTACAACTAGACACCTACGACTTACTCCTATTGTAATAAACCGACCCATGTCAAGTCTATCTCATGAACACGATCGCGCCAAAATCCCTTTGTATGTATGTGTTTCATGTGAATGACATTTATAAAATGTACATGTTCAAATGAAATGTATGTGATAATGCATGTGGGAAAATCGAGGATGTTACAGCCTACTTCATACCTTGTATATAGAGTGAGTGGGATGTCTAGCTTTGGACTGAGTGCACCTACTTCACACTCCGTATCTGGCCAGTCCGAGAATGAGGCTTGGGCTATTTGTAGAAGTTGATTATTGAAAAAGAAAAGAGAATGCGACAAATAGGGTTGATAAATAAGAGATATTAATGACACGAATAATGGTAAAGATATAAAGGTATGTAATATGACATGAATATGGACACTACATACATGTGAGACTACATTTCTTTATTGTCCATGAATATGATTGTATGTTCATATGCCATGATACAGGATCTCATACATGATTTATGCTATATTTGCATGAGTGCATGGGAAGATTCCAATGCCCACTAAGTTAGAGATAGCTTAGCATAGATTTTTCTCAACCAGGTTAAGGAGCTTACAGATAGTAAAGTTGAAGTAAAAGAAGTTAGTTAGTGCTTATATCAAGAGCATACATTGTGACCAAGTTTGTGGGTCTAAATTATCATATTTTGTATTTTATATATCCATGCATATGGGAATACTGTTATGGCTTGTATATGACACAGTTATGATATATATTCTGATCATGTATAGGGCCTACAACCTAAAACTATATGCTGGTGTGTATAATGTGAAAATAAAAAAAAAATATGAGTCATTATAATTTGAACCCAGAATGAGTATAAATAAAACATAGAAGATAATGATTTTCTACCAGATATAAGAAGCACAAATAGTAGCATTCTATCTATATAATGGGATTGTTCCTGTTATAGGGTGATATAATAGGCATAGTCCTGTTATATAGATAGGGCATCACAAATAAAATATTACTTATAGGAGCTCCTTAGGGCTCTTAAATTTGAGGAGAAAGAATGTAAATTTTAGAGAGTGAAATAAGTGAGGAAGATAAGGAGGCTGTTGGACATAGCAGGTCATCCAATGTACTTGACTACTCTTAGCAAGCATCCACATGTTAACATTGAACATCTCATGCTCACAGCTTATGAGATCTACTGCTTGATCTAATCAATGAGTATAACATGTGCTAGTCTATCCGGATCAACAATGTCCCATCTTGTTAATCCTATGACTAGGGATAATTTAGATACAAATTAAAACTAATTTAATAAAAGAAAATTCAGAATTTATACCTTTATAATTTCTTGATTGTTCTTCAACTTCTCACCTTGTTGGGTTGTTGCAAACCACAACAGCTACAACCCAACAAGGTGAGATATTGAAGAAAATCAAGAAATTATAAAGGTATAAATTCTGAATTTTCTTTAGTTAAATTAGTTTTAATTGGCACATATAAAATCCTTTGATTCGGGTTTTGAAAAATTTTATTTTCTGCTGCGTAATATATATGTGATACATGCTCAAAACCCATCAGAAAGGACGAGTTGCACATATTGTTGTCTATGGAAAGGTTCGGAGTCAAACCATGACTTTCTGGTTAATTGGGGATCTTGATGTGTTACTAGATACCGCTCATGATTTGCTTAAATTATTTGATAATTTAAGTGGCTAGCATAAACAGGAACGTAATGGGTCACACGCTTTGGAGATGTAAAAAATGAGCAAAATGGCTTATGATGAGATCCAAAATATGAGAAAATTATTTTGATTCGGTTCGCGATAAGATCGCGGGAAAAAAATCTATCGGAGGGGTTGATGGGCCCTTATGGGCGAGTGCGGGCCTGCGTGGGCCCGCTGGCCTGACAGGCCTGCCAATTGGCCTGCACAACAGCTTGCCTGGGCCTGCACCCGTGCAGGCCCTCGTGGGCCCACTGGCCTGCCAGGCAGGTCTGTTGAGCAGGCCCAGGCGGGCTGCTGTGCGCGCTGGCACACAGCTGCCCGCATGTGGTAATTAAATGGCCTAAATGGCCATTTAAGCCACATTACTATTCATAACTCCCACTTTTTCTCCTCTTTTCAATTTGGATCTATTTTTCTAATTTTCTTTTGGATCTAAAAGTCCCCAAAAGACAGAAAATAGACAAGAAAAATTTTTTGGGAGAAGAAAGGTTTTTGGAAACAACAAGAAAATTAAACTATTTAATTTTCTGAAAATTAAAGAGTTTAATTTTCTTCTCATATGAACATACACCATTACTAGCACTTTGAGGTATGTTCAAGTCATCTCCCTAGTGGTTTCATCCTCTCATCCTCGCATGGATATTGTTAGAGACAATCCAATATTGGATTGTTGTGGTTTGCTACAACCCAATAAGGTGAGAAGTTGATGAAAAATCAAGAAATTATAAAGGTATAAATTCAGAATTTTTTTTAGCTAAATTAGTTTTAATTGGCACATGTATAATCCTTTGATTCGGATTTTGAAAATTTTATTTTTCGCTGCGTTATATGTATGTGATACATGATCAAAACCCTTCATTGATATCAGAGCTACCTTGTGTCCATTAAAATTAATTTTAATTTAAGGTGCCATTGGATTGCATGGTTTTGATGATTTTGGACCTTTTGATTTGTAAAATTGAAATTAATTTGTAAAATTTATTTGACATATTTTTCTTTCAATGATCTGATCATGAGATGATTGGGGATGATTATGTTGATTGAAAAATGGTTTGAATATAATTCAAATAATTAATTTCGAATTTATTACAAAATTGTTGAACATGTGATGTTGTTTGGCTTAATTGTTGGAGATGATCATATTTTGGCATATTGAGAATGTGTTTAAGCTTCTGGAAGTATCCAATAATCAATTAAAAATTATTTTAGTTAATTTTTCAAACAAACACCGAAACAGGACTGTTTTGAGTACCCGGCAGGATTGTTTTGTTTGAATTTTTTTGTATGTGAATATTTTATTTCCAGCACCTTGAAATATTTTTTATGTGATTAAAAATATATTATTTTGATGTTAGATGCATGCCAAAATTAATTTGCTCGAATTTAAAATTCCAAATTAATTCTAGACGGTAAATGGGTCGTTTTGAGTGTGTTATGTGTTAGTTCATTTGTGTTAATGATTTTGGCTTATGCCAAAATTATTTTGATGCACTTGAGCTAATCTAAAGATGCTTAGAATAATGATTTGAAGTTATGAAAATTTTGGGAATTTTTGGAAATTAATTTTGAATTAATTTAAGTTGAGCAAATGGCATATATAGTATGACTAGAAAGTGGCATATATATTAAAATTAAATTGTTTAATTTTTGACATCATAATAATTTGATTTTAAGGTGAATTAATTTTGAATTAATTCTGGAAATATTGAATTTAATTTAATTTGATTAATTATTAAATTAATCATTAAAATGCATACAAAATTAAATTGACCGAAATAACAAAGTAGGCAATTTTGATTCAAGTGTTGAATCAACTTTCAAATTTGCAATCCAAAATTATCACTACCGATTTTATTTTATTTTATGCATTAGAGAATGCATGCTAGGGGTGTATAGAAAGGCATGATGGATGATTATGGACTTAGGCCCAATGTGATTGAGCATGCATGAATTTTGTTTTATGGCAAATAGGGTTTGCGTGTCCTTACCTCTCTTTTCTTTCTCATGTATTTCTTTTCTCATCTTACTCTCCTCAAATGTAAATTGAGGTTTTCTATTTTTAAATATGTAATTAGATTACATAGGATTAGGATAGAATGGAGATGCAAAGGAGTAAGAACCAAAGGAGATGGTGCCATAAATAAGAAGATTTAGAAATAGGAATTTGATTTCTATTTTTTGGTTGTAATTCATGCATATACCTAGGTAAGACCTAGTCAATCTCTTTTTGGCCCAAGAGATTGACTTTAGTATGTCCATGATCATGCCATATAGTTAATGTAACTATCTTTATATATTCATGTGATGAATGTATGATATATAAATGCATGCAACAATAATATGATGAGACTAATTTAA